>JAQFYC010004693.1:0-16392 GCA_034694165.1 Tomocerus mixtus | reverse complement strand
GAGTGTCTTCTACTGCAGCAGTCGTAGTTATAATTTTATTTGTGGTATCTTCATTCCTAATTGTCGAAGCTTCCATTATTGAGTCCGTGAGTCCAGCCTCCGAAGAAGCATCTGCTGACTCCATTGTGTAGAAGACTTGTCTATGTTATATTCAAAGTATTTATTATTTGGGATCATTTATAAAAAAGAGTAAGGGGTTCTGTTTTGATATATATAGTTTTATTTCTAAATAAATGCGTATTCAATATTAGAAAACTGGAGTTATTCTATACTCACCTTTGTTTATATAGAGATCGGACAGTTATAGCGCATCAGCTGACAAAAAGCAGTTGATAATAATGTATTATAGTAAAAAGAGTCTATATTAACTTTGTACAATTGATCCTCGTTGCAGTAATCTGTAATTAAAAAGATATAATTAATTATATTATTCAACATTGATCGCTAAATATACTCAAATAGCGTTTGGAGGTTAAAAGTGACTTGTGACTTGTCGGTCATCAGCCACGCCACGCCGGACGCCACGAGTAAAAATATCTTATATTTAACTTATAATGCTGAATAATATTTCCTAATACCTATCACTGGAAAGATAGCTATTTAAAAATGTGTGCTAATTTATTATTTTGATTTTGCAGTGCAAAAATATTTTAGGACTAGCTAACTGATGACTTGATGACTGAGATTTTGGTTGTGCTATATTTGATATTGCAGTTGCAGTGCAGAATATTTCAAATCCACTTGTTATTTAAGAGGGATAGCGCAGCACGGCAATCTCAGTGGATATTTGAATTTGCCTGAAAGCTTCCCGCTAGGTTTCTCATAGGGAAGTGCGGTATGTAGAAGTCTGTTATGTATCAGTCATGAATCCACTTTCTTACATATTTAATACATAATACTAATATTAAAATACGATTTCCTAAATCCAAGTGTCAGAAAATGAAATATAATATGGATTATTCCATAATTTTATACTACATTTTATAAGATAACTTTGGAATATGCCACATTTCATATTGAGATAATTAATAGTTATGCGGTATCACACTAATCACACCTTATAATAGACAATAGTCCAATAATGGAGGTACGATTGCTAAGAAGGAAAAAAGTGAGGTTATTGGCAAGTGAAATACTGTAATCTTGTAATCAGCCACATCTACAACAGAGTACAAAGTTAAAGATAAACGAGAACACCTGCCATATTATGCTACATATTAGTATATATGCTTATGTACCTATGAATGAAGTAAACGCATTATATTTGTCATTCAGTTTGGGTTTTAAAGTAAATAACAATAATTTAATTTCACTCTTTACTCACACAAATATACAAATTAAGCCGACATAATAACTGTTATATATATATGAACTTTATTACACATGTAAATATATAAATAATTACTTGTTTGGTTAATACAGATATATAGATATATTTATATATATATTATATTATTAATATGCTGGCACAAAGGCGAACAAGATTTATGGTTTTGACTTTCTTGTCTAAATGTAAAACATTTCATTTTTAACATGATATTATGATATCGACATATATGCAAAAAATTTCAACAGTTTTATTGGTAGTATGTGATATAATACATCATAAGTTACGAAAAACTAATAATATTAGTATCAAAGTCTGCATATACTAGTATACATAGAGATAGTTTTATGTATTTTCCAAACATACTTTTTAACTTTAGAATTATAAAATTACAAGTTATTCGTATAACGACAATTAATAGATTAATATGCTATTTTCATGACTTTGTATTTTGATAACGTGTTAATATTGTTATATAGAAAATGACTTTGAGTTACAATGTTAGATTGTAATAGTCGTAGCATACACTGAAGTAAAGAACAATTAACGCTGGTACACAGTCTCTTTGATTTTCATCTAACATTACAGTTTTACAGTACTTAGTGGATAACTTTCGAAAAGAGTATCGTTATCGTGAATGTCAGCAGGTATGTTAGTATACAATACGATTTAGGCCACGAAGATGATTTCTACTACAAAATAACTTACATCATTTTTGCAACTTTTAGTAGTTACTAAGATTTAAAGGATTAGTAAAAAACTGAGTGATTTAATAGTGAATAGGTATATACTATATCTATTTAGATTATATTTTGAGATGAAATAGGTTGTATTTCCAAGAATATAGAGAGAAAGACAATGCTAATTTTACATTTTGCACTAATGTATATATAATTCATAATTTAATACACTTATTATTCTTAACTACATTGTAAAACTCGCCAACATTATGTAGATTGCAATTAGTTAGCAGTGTTAGCAATAAATCAACGAGGTATAAAAATTTATCAACCAAATTGAACTATTTTTGTATTTTAATTCATAATGGAATAGAATAAAATATGAAATAATATATGTAACGTATGTATCTAGGAATTTTTGTACCAAAACAAAATAATAAGTAAATGTTAAGTAACATAATAACACATGGTTTGAAAGTGAAGCAACAAAATTGCTGTTTCTCTTTCCTTTGCTAACACAATACATGTACAATGATGCGAAAACTATTAGTAGGTATTACTGTACTTAACTTAACCAACTAAGATTTGTTCACGATAAGTTCAAACTAGCTAATCACTAATTAAACTGTCTGCAGCGTTCGAGAGGGAGAAACTGAATTTGCTTTTCCAGTTGAGTCCAATTGTTCCTTGAGTTGCTCCAACTCTCTCAGTCCAGTTTCAGTCAACTCGTATTTGTGCACAACTAATTTGTGGTAAAAGTGAATAGCGAAAACTATGAATAAAATCAGAACTGGCACCATTATTATCGTAGCGGACGAGGCTGCCATTATAGAATAGTCGTAGAATTTCACCCAGCAAAGAATAGCGAGCTCACACAGAAAGAGGAAAATTCCTAACACAGTACTAAATGCCCAGCCTGCTTCGATGTACCTTTATTAAAATAGATAAAAATTATATTAGTTATCAAAATAATCGACTAAATACAGAGGTAGTGGTGAAGTGGAGGAATTCTTAAAAAAAATGCAAAATCTAAAGACAGAATTCGGAATACATAGAGAAAGACTTAAAATTCAATCAGGCAGAATACTGTGTGATAAAATCAAAGTTACTGGATCCCTTATTAGATGGTTCGGTACATTGAAGTCGGTATCCGAATTCTTATTTCATGGATTTTGCATTATTTCTTATGGATTTCCATTTTTACCATTCGGCCATTTCACAGCTGTACTTTAATAAACAAGTGAAGACAGAATGTTCTTACCAATGCATCCTCTCATGGGGCGATTCTTCAACAATGTTAATATTATGAAGATTTGATATTGCTTCAACATTTGGGAGAATACACGTGCTAATCATTAAAGCCAGCATGTGGACAGCAACAAGGAGACTAGTACAAATAACGAAGGCAACTAACAGTCCTGGTGGCACTTTTGTATCTTCACTTAGCTGCATTTCAACCATTGCAACCTATATACAAAAATAAATATTTTAGTACTCAGATTAACAAATACCAATATTTATAATGATTTAAATTATATCTGACTTACCATGGCAAATCCAGACATGAGAGCTGATGTCTTATTGATGGCTTTCAATTTGGCACGGCTGAGATGAAGCTTTCGCCAAGATAACAGAGTAGCGGCTGACTGAGCTCCATCTCCACTCATGTTGTACTGTTTATAATAATTACATTATTTACATTAAATGTTTTAGAAATTCTCCTGCCATGCTGCTCGAAAATACGGTTAAATAATACGACCAGAAACTAAAATTAACAGATATTAAAAAGTATACGAAAAATGTTCTACCAAACATTATAGAAAATAAGTAGTTGGAGATTTTAATCATGCATTGCATTGTACATTGAGAGTTAAAAAATAACATAATGACTACACATTTAGAGATTTCCCAGTAGGACAGAAAAACTTCATCTGTTTAATAATCAGTACATGCACCAAAAATACGTTGAATCAAATTACTTCAAAGAAGCAAAGCATTCTTGTAAAAAATTATATACGTACATACATAACTAATAAAATAATTTTAGTGCCTGCAAAAATAAGGAAGTCTAAAATAGTGCTGAAAAAGTTCCACCTTCTGTTTAACTAAATATTGTCGGTTGAAATGACTATCTTATAAAATGCCTGCAAGAGTTTTTCCAACTCCCTTTAATATTTACGTAGTACTTTTACTTACTATGCTTAATATACTATACTTCAGCATTCCATTAATAGTATAAATACGTAAGCAATTTGTTTCCTGAACGGGATTCTTGAAATGTATGTAACAGCAATAGGTGTGGTACTTATCGTGATATAGATATGTAGGTATAGGTTAGGTGCCTAATGTGTTTCCAAAGTTAGTTATTTCTTGGTTTACACTAATTAGTGGACAAATATGTTCTTTACTAACTATATAATATCAAACTTTCTAGCAGCTAATAAATCAGACAATGTAAACATAAAACCTTTGGTTCCATCCAGAATAATAGCATATCAATATCAAAACAAACTTTCGCAAGATAATTAATTTTCTCCCAAACCAGTCTGTAGGGGCCAACGAACTCAACTGACTTAAAAAACCCAAAAATAATTATTTATTAAAATATTCCTGATACGATGCTTTATTACTGTGTATTAGGGAAGCATGTGAGAAAAAGAGTAGTTTTTTTGGTAGGTAATAATTGCTATTTGCATTAGATAAATATATATCAGTACATACTTACAATTAAAAATTCGCAAAAAATAAGATTGCATTATTGTGCAGATTACAAATACTTATTATATAATTAAGGATATTAAAACCACATATAGAAAAGTACAGGGGGAAAGAAATTAAATTGGACACTTAAACTGGCAAGTGGAAAATAAACTATACAATCAAATCAAGCCAAGTAAAGTTGCCGCAATTCTATAAAACATGAGATTTTTAGCTGAAAATGCTTGTTTACTGCTTCTGGAATTCATACTGGTGTCTGATGGCTTACCCCCTTGTAATATGATCGCAACGCGGGTGGCATCCATTCCATTTTAGCAATGGAACACTGACTTTTTAAACTGAGGAACTTCAGAAATTATGGCACTAAAATTGCACATTTTACAGGAATGTTATAAACTTATATTTTACACGATAATAATCATAAAGTTAGTGTTAATAGAAACACAGGCCAGGCTTCTAAAATTATCTGACTAAATTATGCAAATGTTACGTAGTATTTATATGTCATTGCCAAAATTCATTGCTACCTAGTATTTTAACTGCTTATTAAATTACTACTTTTAAACAAAATCCATCAAATTTTGTTAATACGAACCTATTTTGTGGGTTATAACTTATAACGCACTAAGCTAATCCACTCTGAAAAACTAAATATAAATTTAATCCAAATGTGTTATTGCAGACAAACTATTAGCTATAAAACAAACCGGAGGAACTGAAATAAATAATATAGGATACTCATCATAAATTTTAAATCAGTTCAGAGTCAAACCTCATCGTCAGCTTCATCTTGACAGTCATACGGTCCCATGGATGGTTATAGGAACTGCGATTTGTACACAAACAAAAAATCACAAAAGATTTGAGGTCAGCACTTCAGTGCTGATGCTGACTGATGTGGTATATTCCGCTACCACAATAACAGTTACAGTACAATCTGTTGTGAACATAAATTTTGTTGAGCCGATTTTCTGTCCGATTCACGAAATAAAATTGCACACACTGCATGAATCGACTTGGCGAAAAAACTGGGGGAGAAGACAAAGTTAAAAGTAATTGAAGTTTGACGTCCAAGGTAAAACCACCAAAAAACAAGACAGAAAATCAAAAACTTGAGTTTGAAATCTCATAATGAGCTCGAGGATTCCGTTATACTTTCACGAATACAGATTAACACGTAATTGGAAGAAAAGACATAAATTGAATTATACAATTTTCCACAACAAATAGCATTGCTAGAATAGTTTTTTACTTTTTGTGGCAAGTTCATGGAACAAGAATAAAACAAGTTTCTAGCACAAAATTCTTGAAAAGACTTTCAAGTAATCAAAAAACCTTCCAATAATTGATCAAAATACTCATGACTTTGCAATTAAAGGTTAAACTTAAGTAGGCAGCACACTGGCTCAGGAAACACAAAATCTGAGGGCGGACGTGTTATAAAAATAAATTGAGATAAGTGTAGCATATTCCGTACTCTGCACTTCGTTTTGCTAATTTATTTTAAGTACAAAACTAATATACCTAATAGAGAGTATTTCTACAACTATACACTTTGCTGGACTTATTTCCGACATAACTTAAACATTATCTACTGCGAAATCGAAAAACCAATAACGCTTTCAAGAAGTGTTCTTTATAAAAGTAACACAATCACAACTCTTCTCATTTCACTATTAATTTACGGCTCCTATATAAAAGGTATTTGCAAACTACTGAAAGACGAAAGTTATACAAGTTTCTACAGCGTTATTTATAATTTTGGCAGACTGCTTAAAAGATTGCTACTATATACATGCACATAGAATGATACAGATTACAGACAGGTAGTTTCGAGATAGCAGCAATATAATGAGAAGTCATAAAACGCAATAATTCTTACAGAAAGTTTAAGATCACATAATTCGTGAAAATATATAGGATGAAAGATATTTAGTAGTCGTAGTAGTTATTATTTGGACTACAAGATTGACAATACAGGAAAAGAAATATATTATAAAAGTTGAAACTTTGTATTCATATTTAAATACAGTTTTGGTATTATTAAAAAATTAAATTGTATATACTGTAAGTACATGGTCGTTCAGTAGTTTCCTCTCGTCACTCGGGAAATACATTTCAATTCGGCAATCAGCTTCTAGTACTTATTTTTAATAAATTCTATTTGTTTGTAAATCTAAGCACAAAAAAATAAATACATTATTATACGTCTCCCTTTATATTCTGTCCGGATAATTAAATGGCACATACATAATTATAATTAGGACAAACTGTGGCACCCTTCTGACATAACTATTTCACTTTCACTCATAAAGCTCATTCGGTAGTTCAACAATAAACAGACAATATTTATCCATGTTCTTAATTGACCAGAACACTTAAATAAAATAGAGCTTTAAGTAAATGTTTAAAACTCATTTATTTGATTATATAAAAGGGGTATAAGTATATATTTAAAAATATATGATTTACGTTTGTCTTTGTACGTACGTGTATATGGGGATAGACTGGGGAAGTAATCTTACAATTAGTTAAATTATTGACAATATTTAAGTACTTGAATATTGTCTGTTCTGTTGGATTAGTGCCTAATTAAATTTCCAAATTAATTATTTAGTTATCTAAAATTATGATTAGGTGAAATTATGCGCACAACAATTATCTGTTGTGCTAATGTTATGGATTTCTAATTAGGATCACTTACGGCTACGGCCATACGCCCAGAAACTCTTTTAATTACACTGTTGACCGTCATCCCCTCCTAACCCGTAGCAAACACTAGACTCAAGTATTTTGTATTATGTATGTACAAAAGAGGCTCAAAAATAATTGTAACTCCATTCAAATTTTCAAATACACGAATCGGGGCCACCCGGGTGGAGATAATTTATAATGTGGACAAGTCAGGTCAAAAGTAGGTTGGTGGTAGGTTGTAGGTGACAAAGATGATGATCAGAATCAGAAAGCACACAGTAAGTAGTAAGTCAGTCAGTGGCAGTGGTTTTTAAAATTTTCACTTGTTCACTTGGTGTGATGATGGTCAGCAAATTTTGGTAGGTTGTAGGTTCTTAGCTAATAAAATCACTGCGGCTAGTTTCCTTCAATCGAAACTATTATTTCTGCAATTAACAATATCTTTGACCTACCCTTACCCAAGTACGACCCATAACTGACGCCTCTGACAATGACAACACAATAACAAAACTAAACTCTGACGTTTGTTGACGTTGGAGACATTGGTGAATTGGAGATTAACTGAAAACAGGAAATAATATAACAATCAAGTTTTCAAAATTAAAGTTAAATTAACCATATGGTTTTAATTGCCTGGCTATTTAATATTTACTATTCCCAATTCCCAACCTATGAATATCATACAAATAATGAACTTTGGTTAAAAAGATTTTATAGACAAAAGCGATAAATAAATAGGATCGTTGATTCCGTATTCAATATTTAATTCATAAACAATAATAGTATAATAATCTAATCATGAAAGGAAACGGATAATCTATTTACTGATAAAATAATCAACAATCAAACAAGTGACACGTCAAACTAACAATGGTTATAAAAATTAACTTTAACGGCGGACTTTTTGCTGCAAATAAAAACTCCTTGCCTTCTGTCACTCGTCGTGACCAGTTGTAAAAGCCTGTTTTTAAATTTTCTATTTATTTGAAACCCCTTCAATAATTTTCAGTGCTAAAATTTAAGCTAAATATACTGTAATGACCAGAGTCAGTGTCAGCCGAGTGAAACCACTCAATTGTCAATTATATTATGAAGTACCGCAAATAAAAAGTCAGCAAGGACAAGTTGGTTATTCTGTATTTCTGTCTTCAGTTTTGGTATTCCGTATTCGGCAATTCGTTTTTACTGGTCTGATAGTCTGATCCTGGTTTTTGGTGTAATAGCAGGGCCATTAATTAGTTAGCCATTTAAATGTTGGATGTTTAACGGTCTAGTGTAGTGTGGATGTAGTTACGTTGACGTTTTTTTACAGTAGACAATTGCGGAATGTTATTTTTATGTGGAAATCCAAGCACAAGCAATTACTGACATTAAAGTTGAAATGAACTGAATGTATTTATGTATACAAAACCGCAAATTCAATGTATGTGTAATCGACGACAGGAGGAATAGGAATTACTCATGTACATTTACACAACACAGCGAAAAGGAGGAATCGCGGAATCGCCTCTTTTCTAAGGTAAAAATTCGTTCTGTGTGGTTCTATTTACTATTTGCAACTTTGCCAAAAGTTCCTGGATCGTTTCGAATGAAAGTCACATTGCGGGATTAAAAGGACAGCAGCGGCAACGCGTAACGGTGCTCAGCTATTCGAAAATCGCAGTTTAATTGGCCACTGCATACCTTACATGCAATTATGTCAGTCAGGAATATATATCAACATTAACTACTACTATAATTACAATAATTACATTATATACGCTTTCGGTACACAAGATAACATTTTTCTCAAGATACAGATACGGACGCTCTAGTTCTAATTACTTTGTTACACAATGATTCTCTAAAACGCAAAGAAAATTGCAAAATATTCGGTTTGAAATATCGTGCAAGTAGGTTAAAAGGAGTTTTGGCTGTAGTATTTAGTTTATGTGAAATATGGATAATTTTAATTGTTTCAATGGAATTTTATATATTTTGTATGTTTCTCTACTATCCTGCAGTTGAAACACAATAGAACTCAATTCTGATAGTCAAGAAACATCTTAAACACATTTTAAGATTCCTGGATAACTTAGTCATCAATAATATCGACAGGGCTGTGTTGATACTAACTAACATATATTAGTAATCTAGCGCATAATAAATATCTACAAGTGCATACAATCTAATAAATTCAAATGTTTACGTGGTATCTATTATCTATATAAATATGCAACCATGCATGCAATTTTTGTAATTGATTTACATGTTGAAGCATGGGAAAAGTTGATCTATTTCGTTGACCCGTATAACAGTATGACCCATCTACAACCAATTTCTTCTTTGAACCTCTAAATCTAAGGTACAAAATGGTGGAAGCAAAATTCAAAAAAATAAACCCGTTCTGGAGTTATCGCAATGACGGACAGGCACACACCCACACAGAGACAGACCTGCAGAGCATTCCTACAAAGTTCTTTCTCAACATAATAACAATTTAATGATATTTTTGCTTAGATTGTCAATGTTAGCTTACTGACAAACAAGAATGGCTATTAGAAAGGAGAATATACACAGAAACACGATTATACTAAAAGAGCTATCGCTTCTAAAGTTCTTATAAACTTTTTTTGGACTGCATTTTTGTATGGTCCTCCAAGATTCCTTATTATTATTGTTATAGACAGAAGGTACCGTATTTTACTTTTGAAGTCAAAATGCCTATGGAATTGGGACGATTGGGAACCTACTTACTTTTAACTTCTGTCTGTCTCTGAGAATCATAAAGCATTATAAATTCATATAAAATCATGGTCCTATAGAGTCTAAATCTAGAAAGAGAGAGGAGCTCACTTATAATTTGTGTGACGAATTACGGATCTTACTCATCGCCTCGTCTACTTATTTAGAGAAATTATAAATAAACGTAATGTAATGTAAATTATCAGTAAGCTACAATTAACCATATATCAAGCAAACAATCATAATATGTACCAGCAATGTTAAACCCTTCATACTGTAATGAAATTGTCTGAAGAATAAATAAATAAACTTCCACCTTCAGAAAGTCGAGCTCCTTTCCTATTCCAGCTTCCAACGCCTACATCTCTCTACCATTATTAGTAATCGATATTTTACAAAAAAAAAACATCATGATCTCTACTGTTACGAAGATGACGAGCTATATCATTTCCTATTTCCGTCCTTATTATCAACATAAAACAGAATAACAATATCTTCATAAGAATGAGACATGTATCAATTATCAATATTATGCATTATACATTTTTGTAGACTATAGCCATGCTAATCAATATGCTACATTGGTTTTCTTATATTAGTATTATGGTACGCAACGCATACACTATTTAGCATAATACTTATATGTACCATGTACATAAGATAATTTTAAATGATAATAAATGGTAATTATGTAGGAAGTTCCTCTATATCATTCTCACTTCCAAGTTACTCTTGTGATTGAGCTAATGGTTTTTATAATACCACCATTAGCTGATAAGACAGCAGGGAAGTATATACAGATAAATACTTATTATTATGAAACCACTGCCAATTTTGCATGCCCGTGACCAGTTACTTACACATGTATTGCAAATTACAAACTCCATGCCATGACATATATTTGTACGTACGCGAGATGGTATTTAAGAAAACATCAAAATAGATGAATTTAACGACTAGCACATGCATGCGGGCAAGGCTTCTACTAACTAAAATGAAGGTTATTATGTTTATTCCAATGTAATTTGCAATTGCAGCTTCAAAAAACACATTATAACTAAATAGTTGTGTAAGTGTAGTAGACCAAGTGGACAAATAACAAACACTGTACGGAAGCCACAATGTGAATATTTTGGCTTTCACTGTAGTAAATCCATGAATGCGTATTTATTAGCATTCTGTTTACTTGCTTAAGTCAAGTACGAGTTAATATTGGATTTGCCAAGCCGCATCGTTGTTAAAAATAATAATTTACATATCATATCACACCACGTTGTGATTTTATCAGGATAATATATTTTGCATGATATAGGCATGATTTTTGTAAGAATTTATCCGTTATCTCTACGGATAAACAAAAACGATTAAGTCACACTTAATGACAACATCATTAGTGCATAGATATGTAGTAGCATTTTCAGCTACCTATGCATACATAATTTACAAAAGATACCTTATAGCCGCCTACTTAGCAAGTAGTTTCGACGAAAGTTTTGAATATTTTGGAATTCCCAAATGTTATTATTTAAATATATTAGTGTAATTGTAGCTTCGATATTTATTTGGTTTAATAATAATATTAATTGTCATACTATGTAATGTACTACGTGCGCTTTATACTGTATAAATAGTAAAGTAAAATGCCCACGTAGAATATAAAATGCTCTTTGGAAAATTATTGTATTTGTTTGTAAAATTAATATTGTATTGTGCAATGCATGACTATTATGATGAATATAAGACGAAATATAATTAAACCAACTCCAACTTTGAATTAAATTGTTTTTTAAAGTAAACCATATATAATTAGTGCAAGAGCAAGGTAAAACATTGACTTACAGATTGGCTAAAGTATACGATTTGTCTTAAGAAATATTTACTTACATTATATTCCTCCGGCGGTTGTTGATACAGCACTTGAGATGAGATATGTGGCATCGACGAAGAATATCCATAATTGTCATAGTAGAGGCTTGAGGACAATGGAAGTGAAGGTGTATTGTTGTTACCACCACCACCGCTTCCAGGCTTCATTCTGCTCTGATTTTCAATTACTACCATAACAATAACAATATATGGGATCCAAATTGAAATATAAATACAGCTTCGAAATCCAAGCCCAAATGAGAAATAACTCAAAATATTTGCACAATGATAGTTAGTATTTTGAATGTGAACATTCACATTCACATCACACTCGAATTTTATCGTCAAACTCTGTACATACGAGAATTCTTAGTCATTAGAGGATGTTTTCGTTGGGGATTCATATTCATTTCACGAGAGATTATGTATTATGATTTCCTTCGACTAAATTAACAAAACAGGGAACTGTGTGTGTTTGATTGTAAAGAAAATTGTGAACGAGAACGTTAAATGATTGCTTGCTAACTAAAATCATGAGGTCGACTGTCTCACACTTCTAACTTCTAACGCGACAAACACTTCTCATTTGTTCAAGCGTTTTCGTCCATATATATATACATATACCCTACCACATTAATGTATGTACTGTGCTGCTACTGTAAAGTGTAAAGTGTAAACTGTACTGCTGTGCAATATGAGTAATAATAATAAGTAATGTGACTGATGCATTGTTATGTAAGCTAGGTAAGTATAAGTACCTATCTCGATCTCGGTAGTCTATTTATCTTTTCTATCCTCCGATTATACGATAGGACGTTATTTTATCATGAAGTAAATAAGTGCAAAGAGCGATAAAATGAGATTTGTTTCGCCCATGTACTACAGCAACAGCTATTGTACAAGATTACAATTTACAATACAACGAAGATTCCATGCTGACATGACACTCACAGTAGTACCAATATCAGAATAAGCATCAATATTTATAACTAAATATTCAAATTATATATAATAAATTATAATACTTGTGTATATTGAGCTCTAAACGCATTTTATAAACTAAACTCTAGCTAAATACTTCCACAAGGTTGATGTTGATAATATATGCTTATTTCTGTTGAAAGCCAGTACAGTACACAATTCTACGAAATGCACATTACATTGCTATATACTAGGTATTTATATTTGCATTTACATATACGAATGAACTTTATTAATTTTTACACCCTTGTATTACTTTGCCTACTTAGCATAGCACTCCTCTTCTTCTGTAGTTTTTATTGTTATTAAAATTGCAATGCTACAAAACACATTCGTACATGAGGATGCCCATACGATATAATAAGTACATATATATTGCATTGCATTATGACGGCGAAATGACGAAAGTACGCATAATTTTAGCATGTTATACATGCTTATTTCAATACCTAGTTTATTATCTCATAAACTAAAGCAATTTCATGGTGTTTTGCACGTTTGTTAAGCCTGGTCGCAAGGCAATGCCTCTTTTATATGTGTAGACAAAAAAGCATACTGCGTTTTTTGACTCCACAGAGATGTACTATTCTGATCACCTATGTATCGTTCTGTTCTGCGTATTGTGTGCTAAAAGCGAAAAAAAATCTAAATTAAAAATATTCACATTTTCACGGATCCAAATGCTAAAATTTTAATTTTTTTAAATAATGCACATGACCAATTTTTTGATTAATACTGAATAGCCGAAAAAACTTTATCATTCTACATCCATCTGTATATTTTTTGTTTATCGAATTGATGTAAGGTTATTGTAAAATTAACTTAACAGTCCTTCTTCGGTAAAGAAACCTATTATTAGATTAAATCACACCTAGTCACAGCCAATAATACGCTTCTTTATGATTTACTCGATTACCTTGTCAGTTATTCTTTCCGAACACTACATAATATTTTTTCAAAAAATTTAATCATAGCCTATTTACGTACTACACCTATTTATAAATTAGCATTACGTCGCCTTAAATGAGAACGCAATTCCCACTTTAAAAAATAACAATTTGCTATTTATACATACTTAATAATATCCATTTACTTGGTCACGGGTACACGCTATCCTTAAACATAGGTACTTTTATTTCAATGAGTACCTACCTACCAATAATTCACATGCCGAAATCTTCCCTTTTACGAGCTGGCCTAAATGGTGCTAATGAATTTGCATCTATAAAGATAATGTTTTGCCTTATAAGTCTATATGAATTATTAAATTAATAAGTTACCTACTTACGGTATTTTTCCTTTGTTCTTTATGGCTTAGTGTAGGTAGTGCTGATATGTTCTTGTTCTTCATGACATAAAAACGGATTTACCAGGATCGTTATTCAAAGCTGCATTCAGAGACGAAAATGGTCTTGTTAATTATTTCTAAACACGACAACAACAGATATTCACAGTCATCACTCGTCACTTTCAGATTTATTTTAGTTTACGCTAAATTATTGCTCGAGTATCAATTACTCATCAATATCACTATAATCACACGTTTTGAATTAGGTTTCTGACTTAGTTCTTGGAATCGTACAATGGTTATGATTAATATAGTGCGGTAACGGTGAGACGGAAGGCGTCTCTATCCTTCAACTGACTAGCTGATTTTTTCATGCATCAACGAATTCAAAATATACACTACTTAATAGTACTTGTCTTTAAAATACAGGTACACACGTACTTACGTATTTACAAGCACAATCACTACTCTTTACTGGTCTGACCATTATAAAAAAATTGTTACATATTATGGGACTTTGTCTTCCTCTTTGATTTAGTTACTTCTTACTTCTAACAGCCTTGTAATTTTATTACTCTCACTTATTTTATGCATATTAGTCTAATCCTCTCATTTCCCGATACTACCTAACAAAACGTATTGCTAAAAGTAAATACTTACTGTATTAGTAAATAGTACCACTATTCCTGTTAATATTGATAACATAGCGGTGTAGTTGGAGTGCATAATTTTTTATTTTTGCTTCAAGTATTTAATATTCGAAGGAAGTTAGCTAGAGTTTGACAATGATAACTAAGAACATTGGAGAATAAATTAGATAGTACATTACATACTATACTGTACAATCAATTGAATACGAAATAGTAAGTAAAAAATTTACTCAGTATTATCCTGAGCTTATAATGAATTCAAATTCTACATACATTACAGATACATAATTATTGATAGATATAGTAATATGGATAATGCTTATAGTATAAACAAGTACTTCTATTAACAAAACGCATGCAGGATATTATGCCAAATGCTGCCATGTACTATTTTACAATTGATTACCTCAGCTTTATTTTCTCAACTACTTATGAAGATAACACTTCTTTGAAATTAAACATATATTCTTGAATACAATACTCTGTTCTCCCTTTGCTCATTATTACAACATTATCTTACTATTAAGCTCAAGATCGTTTCCTAACGGATTACATTATAATGGTAACCACAAAATACTTATAAGAGTATGTAGTTAAATAACCGTTTGGTAGGAACAGAACACGGATAAGGAAAATTGGTGTTTCATATAGTATGAAGATTTTAAATGTCGAACCTATCTAGGAATTAGGGGTAGAATAAAGATATTTTGAATGTAGCTAATTTGGAAAATGTCAATAGGTACCTATACAATTTGTCACAGTCACAAGAGCGTAATTACATTTACTCTTTCCTTTAGCTATAAACTACAGAGACATTAAAATAGGTATCTAGAATTTTAGCAAAGCTCTGCCATGTAAGAAACCCATTCTGTAGCATTTATTAGCAATTATAATAATATTAGTAGCAGCTTCAGCTTCCTGTGAAAAATGTTTTTTGCGATGCATGATGCATCTGAAAACAAACAAACACACATTTCTCAAGAACTTTGACTCGTGTGCTAACTTGTAAGATATAATTTTGTTGAATGTTATGTAGATTCTGTTTTCAAGCGATACGAAATACGAATCTCATTACATATACTTTTGCATTAAACATATACCAATATATTGTAATGGATCGTACGGGAAAAACAAAAGTCCAAGTTGTTATGCAATTTACTACGCACTACCTGTAGTTTAAATTAACACATATTTGCGAATTATAATGTGTAAACATGAATGAATCTTGCTATTGGACGGCAGCTCACCTGAAATGAGAAGGTTAATAATATGCTAGCTCTAAGTATATAAGTAATTGTGACCATTGCAATGGTCAGGGTTGTAAAATCAATTAGCTTTAATAAATGCCCATGGTTAGACGATATGTTTAATAAATAGCTCCAAATGTATTCAGTTCCGCCCATTTACTGTTATCTCCTTAACTCCTTATTTCCGCAGAGAAGAAAAAGCACTAAATACAACTAC
>JAQFYC010004692.1:0-16394 GCA_034694165.1 Tomocerus mixtus | reverse complement strand
TTTGAACAACTTTTGTCTAAATTTTGTCTCTGGTAAGTGTTGCGTTCAAAAGTTATTCGCAGTTAAAAATTAGCCAAGATTAGCCAGGGATCAGATTTATTACATGTAATGGTTTAACTATTTAAATTACTTCAATAATTTTTAAAAAAATTATAATTAAAATGCATAAAAGTAATTTTAGAAAATAGTTTAAATACTATTATATTTACTGTATATTTTTAATTATTTAAACCGTTGTTAATTTGCCTTGAAATTAGCCAAGAAATGATAATATTAGCTTATCAGATGTTGTTGCCCGGAGCTGTACATATATATTATGTACTGTGTACAACAGTATAGTAGAGACATAAGTACCCACACATTGCACATACTATATTCATTATACTACACACTTATGGAAAGTACCTCTTACCTGTATGCACAGCTGTGTAGGTATGTTTACGTACGTAGGACAAGAAGAGGAAGGATTGAACGAATATAGAACCCTGGCAAGAATCAAAACCCAACGGCTATTTTTTTCTTGCTAGCTAACAAGGCTCGCTGCTCGATATGTTTTAAGACTATGCCCATGATATCATATTCTTAACACCCTGTGCATTACTATAGCTTTCACTTTCCTTAAAATCTGGCATACTTACATAATAAATGTCTTTATAGTAAATAAGTACATTTACATACATATAATAAGAGAGCAGAGCATATGCGTAATACATAATATATATTTATATATAAATAGTTAATATGAATGGTATAGATAAATATATATCATGTCACAGTCTGTGCAGGCAGATACCGGGCAGCTTGCACTCCATTCACGGAACCTGCAGAGTAAATAAAATGGGAAGATAGTGAACGTGAACATAGATGAAACGAATTGTTGACTGCTCGCTTATGCTGTCGTGTCGATCTTCTCTTCTGTCCCATTTTCGTTAAAAACATTTGTATGCATGACTTACCATTAAATATTTATGTATTTATGGGGAGGCATATAGGTAGTGCTTTAATAGTCTAGTAGTCTTGCGTTGACACAATATGCACAGTATGCTGCACATTTTGTCTATATTCATTTATTTATATACACAATATATATTACGTACACAATACTATTTACTACCACTGTAAAGATCACAGTTATTGCATGATATTGTTGTAACTTACGTTTACAAGTTTATGTATACAATGTAGCATGTTGTATTTATTTACTTCATGGCTCTTCTGGTCTGGTTCTTGTCCGAATTGTATAAAATGGAAAAGCTTATATTTACGTTTACATGGAGCAATTTATAACGTCTCCCTATCCTTATAGCATTGCGTAATATATTTAGTTGGATAATAGATGCATTGTTTCTTGTTTAGCTAACGGTAGGAGCTTTGAGCTCATTTCCTAGTACTAATCACTCTCACTTTCTCCCTTTACGTATCTAAAACTGTTCAGATGCTGTCTTGCCCTCATGCTTTGGCTGAGTGAGTGTGTGTGGATGACTGCTACCTTAACCAGAACTGATAGAAGAGAACTTTGAAAGTATATTTTGTAAAATAGGAAAGTACATTAATGATGATATATATTGTGGCAGCACTAAAGGTCTAACTTCTATAGGTATCTTAGTATATGTATTTTCATTTTCTAATATTATTTAGGGGCATAAGTGTGTGGGACATGTAATTTTGCAAGTATACAGGTTAAACAGTATGTCCTATCCAGTTTAAATAGTGATTTCAGTGAACTAGAGTATGTTTGGCGTTTGTCAGGAGGTAGACAGCAAACACGTAGCAAAATTCAGTTTCTCTAAAAGCTCATCCAATTTCCTATTTTTGATGTATTAACTGAACTAAACACAACAACTGAGCTTTAGCTAAACTTTATTGGTACTTGTGCGTATTAAATATTCATAAACTTGATACTATGATCAAGGAACCGTTTTTTCATAACTAAATGAGAACAGAAGAGTAGTTGTAGACTAATTGAGGAAAAGTTGTGACAAAACATGTGCATTATCTAAAATGTAACCATATGTAACCTAAGAAGAACCTTGCAAACCTTTCACTTCAAACAAACTTTCTTTCAGACTCACTCAAAAGACACTAAAATAAGTTAAGCTAGTCTATATCCTACAGTATGAGTATGAGTATATCTACTTTAGTATTCCACATACACAGACTCTAACACAGGGGAGCAAAATACAATGAAGGAACATTATTTTATGTTTGTACCATAGTTTATTTATCTACCTTCCCACTTTATAATAGTTACTAACTACAACAAATACACTTACAAATGATACTGTTCTACCAAGGCTAAGGAAAAGCAACACTAACTTTCAAACTACAACTTTCTTCGATGGGTATTATGGAACTCTTTTATAAAAAGCTATATAATCGCTAGAAAGCTTCTTTTTGTTCCCATATGACAGGACAGGCTTTTTGAAAAAGATGTCTTCCTTGTTCCCAACTTTCTTTCTAGAAAGCTAACAATTATTTTATCCAATTTTTGGATAGCATAACTAAATTAGGTTTCTGTCAAAAGCAGGTTACTCCCCAAAATTTTCAGAGGAAGTATGTACTTTGTGCATTATACCGAGGACTAGTCAACAATGTAATTCATTTTCATCGTGAGATACTTGTACTGTATTCAGTCACTATAAAAATTTCCTCAGTAATCTTGACTTTATCAAAAGTAAATGTATACACGTTAATTGCATCCCAATATTAATAAAAATTCCGTTTTTAACACTTAATTACACAAATAAATAATATTATATAAAATGCATTTATTTTTTATTGTGTAAATATATTTGAAAATACAACTAAGGTGCATACCTAGTTTTGCTATTAGCATTTGTCTACCATTGTAAAAGTTAAACTACTACACTAGATTCGCACCATTGAGACCATTACCATTAATTTCTCACTTTTGTGTAAAAAATGTTGAACAGAACTTTCAATAATTGCACTTCTAACCCTACATTAGCTGCTTACTTAGGTGGAAGTTCTTTAGTCCAGAAATGCAATAAAGGAGTTATAGGTAGGTAGCAGAAAATATAATTAGGTGTGCTATAAATAAGATTGATAAGTGTATATTGCACGTGATTGCTCTAGCAGTTAAGAGGAAGCTAGTATTTGTACACATAAATCCTCTCAAACCAAAACTGCACAGATTTAATCCCAACAAGAGCAATTAGATTGAAAAATCTATAACTCCTTTATAGTACATACATACATACATACATAGAGAGAAGATACGTATCTAGCGTATCTCATAATATGTCGTAAATAGGAATCAAATGCTTAAGTTTATTTCCATTCTTAGTGCTGCCAAAATCTGGTGAAATGCTTATAGGGCGTGTTAGGTATGTATTTTTGAGTTCAAATAATATTAGGCCATTTGTTATAAGTTCTCATTCATTAATTCGGATGATAATAGATATATAGGGAAAGGGTTAGTGAAAAGGGAGCAGAGTTGGAGAGTTTAATAAGTATAGACAGTTTGGATGGGGATTTTGGCAAAGAAATAGTATCTAAGTCTTTGTTCATCCATTGCTAGTAGTTTCCTCTTTCGAATTCTTTAGTTCTATTGTTCCCTAATGCATAGGATTGGAGAAGCGAAGGGCAAACGGAATACTCCAGCTACAGAGATCAAGCAAGAGCTCGCTTGTGGTGTGGTGTGGTACATATACATACATACTTACGTACCACTCGAGCGAACGTTAACGTTGCCTTTGCTTTCGGTTGGTATTGGTAGCCTTGTTATTTTCCGTTCATACATTAGCCACGTAAGTTAAGTTAAGTAGGTAGCTACTCACTCACTGACATTGGCTGGGAAATCATGGATATATTTATTTGGATACTTATCTTCTATAAGTTCTCAATCTTTCTCAGCTATAAATAATTCTTTCTTGTGGAAGGCCCCAGTGCTATACTGTTGTCCTGCACAGTTTCACTTTCCACCCTGCCCTGCTCCGGCCTGGCCTTTCCCCTTTCACTGCTCTACACTTTCTCCGACTTTCACCGTCCTAGTTCCCTGTTATCTCCATGCTTATGCGATCCCATTGTCTAAGTTTGACTAAAGTAAGTTATCATGTCATGACTTTCCCTGTACATACATATCCACTTACTTTTATAGCGGACAGCTGAGCACTAAGTTATGAGCGCTAAGTTTCCCCATTTCTGAAAGACTAAGAGTAGACTAAGTACAACTTTTTTACAATAAATGCTCCATTATCTACTGTTCACATACATGGGAAACCAATTGGAAAGCGTAGAATTGCTCGAAAATGGCGGATTCTAATCCGCTTCGAGAATAAATTGCGCATCGTCTATAATTGTAACTTTTGGAGGAAGTAGATCGAACAGACGTGCAAGGTCTCCTTTTAGCAGATTTTTAAATCTCACCTATTCCAGTAAATAGTACGTGCAAACTAAATATTTATTATGCTGTATAATAATGACTCCGATACTGTTTGCATTGATAATAAAATAAATAACTACTCTATGGAAGAAGACTCTTATATTTTTATTACCACTCTGGTTTCGGCTTTTACACGAAACGAATCTTTTCTCTTCATAGATTATTGTCTTTTGATTGTGAACAGTGTAAACTGGAATGTTCTAGTTAGGCATCTATCACACTTCCTCGGTCCATAAAGATTTTATGGTAATATTCGTGGGATGCCTTGGCCCTGGCCTCCATTCACTATTCATGTATAGGTATTTATACTAGCTACTAAAATCGTTAGGTGCTTTCGTTAGCGTTAGCGCATCAGTAAAATGATTCTTGAACCATTCATTCGTAATTCATATTTTAGAGAAAGAGTGCTTATAACTCCACTCCTATACAGAATACAAATTGTACTTTTTCCTACCTCCGTATGTTATGTGGTTGGTAGTTGGTACTGTTCTTATGTACTGTACTACTACATAGTAGTACCTGCTACCTCAGTATTTAGATACTCCGCATCATGTCGCATTGGATTTATACCATTTTTGCACACGTAAGCCTATACAATGACTAAAGTTATATATTATGTAAGTCAATTGAATTCGAATCCGACTTGTTATTCTATTCTGCACTGTACTATGTACCGTAATGCTGTATGTGTGTGGGTATTACATATATTTATATGAATAGAGTCAGAACGAGAAGCCAAGGCAGGGCAGATGAGGAGGATATAAAAAAGAAGGGGTACGCCGAGTAAACTGAATATGCAGAGCTCAGCTTTCTCTGATGTGATGTTATAGTGGGCCTAGATTGAGAATTGTGCTGTGTGCAGTTAGCGTAATAGAAAAGGAGCTAGAAATTTAATTCGATGTGGTTGCGAACAAGCATTCCGACACAAAAGCAACTTTGACTTTGAGTGCAGACAATGAGAGATGGGTATGAAAGTTAACAGCCCATCACAGAGCATAAAGGACATTCTTGATATTGAGCTGGATGACGAAGAGGAGAAAGTATAGTGAAAGCCTGCAGGAGTCCCTCACTGCAAAATGGCAACTGCCATGTGGCCAAAAGCATTTTTACAAATTTATTATATGAAGTCTACCTACACATTTCTATCTCAATGTGTACTAACAACAGACGTGATAAAAATCCACACAAATGTGCATATTATAATACACATTGAATACCACTTTAAACTGCTATACATTACTTGAATTTAAAATACCTACAAACAAAAATATTGCAAGTTGAAAATTCATATTACTAAAGATGGTTGGAAAAGAAATGCTTTTACAGTTTGTTTCCTCTTTGCCACTTTTCAAATGTTTACTCATTTTGCCAAATACGATTTGCCATTTATGGATTACATTGTGGCATTCAGAGCAAGTTCACTCACACCATACCACATGGAATATATGGGGTTTCCACTCGCTATCAGAACGGAGCCACGCATGGCGAAACCCCGAAGTCATCTCGAATCTCCCACAACATCTACTGTCTGTCACTTTTTGTGTAAATATTAAAACTTTGCCAGGCATTTTTAGTATGTGTTTTTTCCCTATTTCAAAACTGGTTACATATTATTCACCTTTTTATACAATACAACCAAAATCCATTTTTAGGTACAATTTAATCATCCTTGCACTGTATTTTTTAAGTATGGTGGACAATATTCTATTGATTCAAGAAATGTAGTTTTATATTTTCACAAAATTGTAATTTCATATTGAAACATTTTGTATCAGAATTAGACATTTTGAGTTACAATGGGCTGTAGTTAGTAAGTAGTGTTATAAGGTGCATAAATATGGGGACGGGATACTTACCGAAATAATTAAGTTCAGAATGTCGATACAACCTACTTATTCTGTTCTGTACAATATTAGGGGAAATTATCTCTTGGGACAGTGTCGATGTCGAGGATCCTACATTTCTATGTTTCGTAATATTACTTACTTTGAATAAGTTGGGAACTGGAAAAAGGCACATTACTGTATTATATGTGTTCTATGTAAGTGTGGTGTGGTGTGTGGTAAGTAAGTCGGTAGAAAAGAATCGAATGGCTTTTCTAAGGTTGCGAATAAAATGAGAAATGAAAAGTTAAATAGAGTCGAGATGGGAAGGTGAAGGGAAGTGAAAGTGTGAGACCGCAAGAGTGAATGCCACAGACAGAGATACTTTTCAAAGAAGTTACTTAAAGTCAGTTGAAAATTGTCTTACGTACTACTTAAGCTTACTTTACTTGCGTTAGGTTTCTTTCCTACAGGACTAGGTTCCTAAATTCCCAGAATGAGTTCAAATGAAGGCTGGGAATTGAGTGAAAGTAAGAAAAGGGAAAGTAGCCAAAAAGTAAGCATTTCCAACTCTGACAGAATAAACATATAAGTACAGTGAAAGTAAGAAAGAAAGTAGAGTGGCAATGGGAATGAGGCTTCGACTTACTACTTATTTGCATCTAAGTATATGTGTATCTCTAAACCAAACCAAACCACAGATAGGAAGTAGATGAGAAGAATCTCACTTAAGAAAAGTCTCCTCTGAATATACTTTGAGTATTTTACAAAGCAAGCACTTGTCTATAATGTAAACCATAAACTCCCCCTCTCTCTCTTTGCATATATGCCCACAGTACCTTACAGTACCTGATCTAACAATAAGTATAGTATGTATAGTTACATACCTATATCACAAAGATATCTTTATTAGCAAGGTAAAAGTATATCTGATAAGCTTAGCTCAGTTAAGACGCAAGAGATAATTCATTCAGTCGAGTAAACTGCTGTGAAACTGTCAAGAGAAATTTCTTAATAATATGAAGAATAATTTATCGTCCTCACTCCATTTTCATTACATTCAAGTACAACTAACTGAACAAATATTAGATTACATACCGAAATAGCATGACTAACAAAACTCTTTTTCTTTTTTCAGAATTTGAAGAACCAAATTATGACAACAAATTTATGGGTCGAACAGGTAATTCCATTTGTCTTTTCCAAATGCCATAATTATATTCATTAATTACGTAGACGTAGCTTTACTTATGCACTACTAGCGTTCATATTATGTCCTTATATGTACCTATTACCATGCATACTATGTCAACTATGAATATTTCGAAATCTTATAATTTATTGCTTCAAATTTGATAACCTATAATATTTTCTTTTGGTATCCGTGCAACATCCCCCAGATTTTAAAACACTATAGTTGCTAAATTGTACACTATGTACAAACATTATTACGCAAATAATTCTACAATCATATAGCAGAAGCTAAAACTTTTAGGTTTTCGTATAATTATGGAATGTATAGTATGTATTAGTAGTCAGTTTGATTTCTAGCTACTTATACTACAAATAAAAATCAAAGTTCTTTGGACTTTGGATAACAGTTAGTGCTGCTAATTGTAGACCAATATCAAAAGTTTTGCTTCTGCCATCTATATTAACTAACTGCTATATAGGTATACTTACAAATGTAATTTTTATAATGGGAAATCAATATTGCCGTGATAAAGCAGACTGTGGAATAAATTACGCCAAAATACTGAAAAGGGAAAACCTATTAACCCACCAAACCGTATTCTAGTTATTTGTTATTCTGCGGTGTACCTGTCCATGTCAGCATAAATATTTGTAATAGCATGTTTGTGCTATCCACCATTAATTTAATGACCATTTGTATGAATACTTGTGCGAAGTTGAATTGCTGCTAGTGAGAATTTATTCACGTTATCTCTAGTGTTAAGCCACACTCACAATTTCTGCGGTCATATTTATCCAGTACTATTCGCAAACGAACATTACAAAATATTTCATACCACAAGACCTACTGTCCATAGGTTGGTGTAGGGTCTGCTTCTGCTAACCACATGTAGTGTTGAAGTACTAATATTATAACCACAAATACCTAATACACAAAGTACTACTACACATTACCTATGTACTACGTATAAGTGTGTAATATTGAGCAAGGAAACATTTTATTTCTGATGTATTTTTCCAGCAGTGGGATTTCTGGGAGGCAAAATACGGTCAACTTCCATAAAGCCAGTTAAACTATTAGAGCCAATAAAATTAATCGGTACTCTGAATTTGAATTTAATTTTCGATGCCTATTACATTACACATGACGACTATACATATTGTTAGTTAACTATTAAATCAAGCAATGTGTGCACGGACATATGTAAAATATATATTGAGTCCTACATATCGAAAAATGCATAATTGGCTTTGTCCATTGAATGAGTAGAGGCTAAACCAAATTTTCTGATAAGAGTTGTAGACTACTCAAATTAATTAAATTACGTCTTGACAAATTGCTTAGTTTTCCTATACAAATTGAAAGAACCTACATGGATTCGCTAACGCATAGGCCCAGGGACTACTGGGCCATGTGTGGTGCTCCTGACAGACGAAATGCACATATATATCTGAAACAATGAAAATATATATCAAGTATTCCGATATTTCTGGAGCGTAAATAAATTTAATTGTGTTCATGATGAAATTTTATTCAATAGAGGAATAAAGTGTTGGCATTATTACACAAACATAATGTGGTTGTTCAGTAGACGGAAATGATACGACAGCGAAAGTAAACGATTAATGAAAGCGCCAGCTTTGTCTACCAGAGATTCATAATTATATTGAGCAATAAGCTGAAAGAATGCATTGATACGATGCTTATGTTTACCATATACCAACTTACAAACAATTAATATCTGATAATAACAGGGGAACAATCAAGAACCTAGCTAGTGCTTTTTGAGAGTGAATGTGCATACAATCTCTTTGTACTACAGTGAATTGCGATTCTAAACATGCTGCATGTGGCTTATTATATTGGGCTCAAAAGAATTGATCTACATAATGCTTGTAATGACTGCACTTCATAGTTTAATCAGCTTTTCCATACAGTTTAGCATTTGTTACATGCTTTAACTCAGAAACAGAGACTATTGTGTAGTCTTAGTATCTTTGTTTGCCTTTGTTTTTGCTCAATTGATTTACGCGTGGATTATGCCGATGCGCATATTTGTATCCTTAAAGGCCGTTAATATTGGATGCGGATGAAAATAATTGTAATAAGTAAATAAATATATCATTGAACATCACAAAAGGCAATTTTATTTATAATATATTTGTAAAACTAGGTCGCCAAAAACTTACGGGCTTATTGTCAATATGTTATTAGTATTTACTACTCACTAAATTCCTTGTTTACCCGCCTTTTGATTGCTGAATATTGATGGCTATAGTCGTACAACCTGCAGTCTGGCGTCCTATGACTCACTGCACTCCGGAAAAAATAAATATAAATTGTTTTCCGTCAACGACATATTTGGTAGTCTTAAAATTTTTTATTCTTGCATATAATTGGTACTAGCGGTAGGCAGAAATGTTATTAGTTACATATTATTAATATTGTAATAATTAGGCATAAGGACATATATTTTAATGGATGTGGCTTATTTGCGTAAAATGATAACATATAAAGTATATAAAACAATGACTTAAGGTTCAAAATATGAATCTTTTTTGGATACCTGGAAATGTATTCAATCCTTGCAACATTACAAATAAGTATAAGTCATAATGAAATAGAACTCATTTGCTAATGCATTTATGTACCTATATACAGTGTTAAAATATCTCTCTTAGTATCTAACATATACTCAGTAGTAAAAATAAGACAAGCATAGAAGAAACTTATTGGTATGCAATACTCGATAAGTAGGAGTAAACTTTGAACTCAGTGACTCATTCATTTATTTCAGATTAGTTTGGGAAGAAACGATGCAGACGTAGTCAAACGTCATTATGTTACGTGACATCTTGAAAGTTTTACGATAGAAATACACCGAATTTGTTTCTCTCCTTTCACAATCCACTCCAGTCAGTCACTATTTAAGTTGAATGACGAATCTCACGAAGAATGGAAAGACAGGGCAAGTGATTTGCACACTAAATTGGCGCAACGAATGAATATAGCCCAAACATTTTCTTTGCCTAACTTTGCATCGCAAATGGTACTAATTTAGCTACTAGCATCCTTTTATTGTAGCAAGAGATGAAGCTACATATTAACCAAAGTAGACTCTGACGCCGGAATAAACACAAATACGGCGATTGCAGTACAAACCAGCGGAACGGCAAAAACATTTGAGTTTTCTTTATTTGTTAAAATAATAAAAATGGAGCCGTTACAGGTCTGTATTTAAAAGCTGACAAGCTCCCATAGTTAGCCCGCCTGAGTGGTCGTAATTGTAATGATTATAATAAATATCCCTATAAACCGTTACTTGAAAATCTCTTAAAATATATTTTGCGGTTTCTATGGAACAAATTACTGAATACAATTTTCAGGTTATAAAACATTTATTGAGCGTTTTAGTAAAAAATCCATAAAATTAGTTTGGTGTTTCTACTATATTTAGAGGATCACCATAGGTATCCATTGTGTCTGCCAACTATACTATCAAAATTTCAGATGATTAGGGTAGGGACCCAAGTTGATCATTAATATAAGAATTACATCATTAGGGCCCCTTTTGCCTATCAAATATAAAAATATAAGAATACACAACAGGAACATATTTGGGCCCATGTCGACCATAGCAGTAAGTGGGAGCAGCAAAATATATTTCATACTAGGAAGATGGATTCAGGTTTGTTTCAAATATTTTATTTCGATTCACTTTGCGTAGCCATTAAAACAGGAAAATTTCGAATGTGAAATATTTAATAAATCAGTCCATAATTCGGAAATACTTTAGACAAGTGGCCTAAGTGGTTCTTGGTGTTAGCAAGCATAGCGCCGGCGTCGTATTGTAATACTCCATAGTTTTGTATAATATTGTTATTATAGTTTAGCTAAATAGCTAAAAGTAAATATGTAAGAAAGTAGTGAAAGTCAGTGAAAGTAGTTAGTGTTAGTATTATAACTTAGATACACCACCTATTAGAATGTGTAAGGGAAGTCGAGTCAAGTCAAGTCAAAGTCAACTTTCTAATGTTGACTTGACACATCCATTTTAACTGGAAGCTATTTACAATTCACTCTCCACAGATAGTCTCCTTGTCACGACAGAACTGAGCAGATAAATCGTACGTGACTGGAATACAATGTATTTTCTTTTTCTTTCCCTCAATCCGCATATATAAAATGTATCTGAATTTCTCCCCGAAGTATAGACCAAAAACTATTTAACTTCATTCCAAGTTTATATAAGTATGTTTAACTAGCAATAAGCTTAAGACTAAAATGGAGGTAGTTGCTATATTCATCCGACGAGCCCCATTATCCTCCAAAATCTAAAACTTATATTCTTAGGTAGCAGCTATAACTTTTGTCTGTGCCACTGCATTTACACTTTTTGTCTCCACGGAGTAATACCTTATTATTGAATAAAACCGTAATCAGGGTAATCAATCCAGGATTAAAGTTCGAATTAAACCAAGCATGACAACAACCATAACATAAAAGGATTAAAGCACGCTGCACTTTAGAAAATAATATTTTCTAGAAATTAAGCTTTTCTTTCTTATTCTTGCACGTAAAAATACTTGCCCACTTTAGTTTACTTGGCACCAGTATTTTACCCTTCACCTTATTAATGCTGAAATGATTTCGGTAGAAAATGAGTAGGCATCTCAATTATTTCCATTCTTCATAAATTTGCAATTAAATATTCTACAAAGGACCAAATTGGGTATTTAAAAAACGCATAATTTCAAAATTTTAAAGCATAATATTGTCGAAAAATTAAGTGTACCCCTGACAGTAATACAAAATGCAGTCCTCCAGAATTGCATCTGTAGCTTACCTTTCTTTCTCAATTTTTTACATACAAATATAGTATAAATGCTGCTTCGACCTCAGTTTTCAGTAAAATGTGAGGTTAGCGATTAGGCGATTACATAAGAAGTGCCCACATGAAAATGCCTGCACATATCAGCATATCAATAATATTTAAATTTTTTAAGGTATATAAGTTAAATAGGACATAGTATTTTTAAGAAAAGCCCCATGCTGCAAAAGGGAAAGGTATATAAGCATAATTACTTAATAACATTCGTATTCTTTAACCTAAAGTTTGCATTTAAATAGCACATGCATTTTATGTATGCACATAAATATATTTTCGAGCCCTGTCCCCAAAATATGCACAGAATTACGAGTTTATGTATGTAGATAGGTTTCAAATTAAATTGTTTGAAACATTATGCAAATATAGCTTATCTGTGGTGTATATTTATTAATGCAGTCGAGCAGTAAATACCACACATAATAGTATAAGGATGAAGGCAAACCAATTAGATTATCACTACTTATCAGTTGGGCTTGCTTGTAGTCTGCATTTGGTATGTTTATGGCAACACGACCTACTTTGCATTCAAAAATTGTTTATATATGCCTCCCTTTCAGCAATACACTTTAGACCTCCGTGCTATTAAATGTACGTTAGTTGATTCCTCGTTTGCATAATTGCATTCTTCTGAACTCCAGCACTAACTTTGTTACAATTTCCCTTTCGCTGTTTTCCAACAGATACACTTCTTATTGTTATTGTGTTGCTTGAATAACGCTTTCCAGCTTTTCACTTATAGCTATACTTACCCAATCCACTTCCTGTATGCTCTTGTTCCTAGAATCTGCTAATACAATACACAGTGAAGCACACGATGCGTTTCCACTTCACTAAAATATAACGGAAATACGAATACCTAAGTATGTCAATTGAAATACTTATTCGTACCGTAAATCACAGACTAAGTGCGCACTCACACCCATTTACAATGCATATTATTTAATAATTATATTATATGGAATGAAATACATACACTGATTAAGTAATAGATTATTATACTGATTAATTATATAATAGAAACTACTAATCACTTTAGGAATTTATGGTATGCTAAAAATGACTCCTTAGATGCATTTGAGAAAATTAAGCCAATTCAATACTATGTCGTTGCCCCGGGTTTGCCATTTTACTGGAAATGTTACATTGCTGGATAACCGAGATAATGTTGAATAGTACAGTAAACCAACCGTAAAATCTAGTTTTGTAAATTTTATTATTTAGAACATAGATAATTTAATTGTAGACTTAGGGAACCTTCCTAAATTAGTAGATGCACGTAAATTATGTGGTACTATGTAGTACTAGTAGTAGCACAAGAGAAAGAGTACATTTTTGCAGTAAATATATATTGTGCATTTAATTCATACGTAAGTGTCACCAGCGGAAGTTAGCAGCAAGTTTATTCTGTCACCAGTAATATTAGCAAGTTCTAGGCGGCTAATTAGTTTCTTGAGTGGAAAATCAAGTTTATTACTATTACCACTTCTTTGGATTTATTTTATCTTGATGCATTTTAGGCTCCAAGTTTCTAGGGTCTAATCGTAGGCTCACTATTTTACTATTCCACTCCACTACGACTTGCGAGCACGAAATCCTAAAGTAATTTTTCTAATTGATGTAATTCTAGGCTTGAAACTAATTTTTACGCTAAATTACTACAGGTGTGTAACTAAATAGTAAACAAACCTCGTTTCTCTCCTTATTTATTGCTGTTTTGGTTTTCGTAAATATTATTTTCGTCTCCTGTGCAATTTGTAACATTTGTTTGTCTTAATTTAAGATTGCACTGTAGTAGATAACAAAATAAATATATACTTCAATAAATACTAAATAAAAAATTAATGGGCTACATTTTTCTTGCATGCGAGCAAGTCGAGATTGGGTTTACACACGTAAACGAGCAATATTTTTTATGAGAGCGGTCTGCCTTTAAATTAAATGTTATTTACTGCACATTTATTTCTGAAAAGAGCTACATATAGTAGTCGTTGCCTTATTTTAAGTCTTTAGCTGTTCCGAATTATGATCTAAAGTAAAATTGAAGCATGAACATTGCTCTGGATGTATAAATAAATATTTATTTTTATGATTTATGGCATACCTACTATATAGCAATTTTCCAGAAATAGCTATGATTAAAATGTTGAAATTGTATGTTCTGCTTTATATGAATTTTGCATTTCTTAAATCCTTTCCAGCAGTGTGGAGATCATAGATATACCATAGTAAATTTGCTAATAGTAGGAAATAAAACACTTAAAAATCGTTTTGATTCATTTTTCTGCAGTTTTGGTACGATTACAAACTGACATGGGACCCGAGCGAGTATGGAGGTGTGAAAAGTCTCCACGTGCCTTCAGATCATATTTGGAGACCCGACATCGTACTTTATAACAAGTAAGCCAATGCTATATTATTACGTATTAGTATAAGTTTTAGGCCTATACATTTTTCCTACTAAGTGAGTAAATAAATACAATGGTGGAGCCGATTGGAATGATAAGAAAATGACGCGTGGTTGTTACTGTCACCTAATGGGACCAATAAAGAATATTTGATAGCTGTAGCCATGCAATGAAAAAAGTAGTACATGGCAAATAAAGGCATTTTTCGGCAATAATATTAAATCTTGTTGTGTGAAATTACATACGATCATAGACATGCTACACCCACACCCTTAGAAAACTTTTATTCTGAAACATTTGATTGCATCTACCAGGATCAAAACATTTGCAAATTTCGTATTCAATATTTAAATATTTATTATTTAATGCTTTTTGTCTTTTCTGCATTTTTATTTGATAATACGCCACGCAATTGTATATTGGAATTCATATTTTGACATCAGGGATGTGAAAATACAGTGAGCGTTAAAATAAACGACGTCATATCGAGACTAATGTAAAGTTGTGGTATAAATAAGAACTATTTATTGGGGAATGTGTGATGGGTCGAGCGACGAAAGTGTAGAATGGAAAAATTCATACATTCCATTATGCAATAGAGTGGAAAGGGAGACCTTCGGGTCGTTGACCATAACGACCGAAGCACTCTTAAGTATGTTGAAAAAGTGAAGTGCCTTTCCTCATACAAGCAATAACAAGTAATAATATTATAGACGCCTAGTTCCGATAGACAGTTGCACTTGTTAAGCTTGTCCTGCCTGTCACAGCCAGGTGCGGAAGTATCCGAATGGAAAAATACGACTTGTTCGCTACTCATTCTTCTATTTCCGCCGTATTTCTTTACGATAAGAGCTGTAGACTAAATAAAATGATGGCTGACTGACAAGGTTGACTGATCCTGTTAAATAATGGAGTTGTAGAGATGTTGGGACTTCTGTTCCTTTTCCCAGATTGTCTAGCTCTTCGATTTTGGAAGTGGAAAATAGCTAAAGGTTTGTTTGTGCGATGTAAAATGTAAACTGATCGGGCCTGCCACTCGACTACTGCAGTAGCAAAGTAGCATAATATTACATAGATGATAGTAGAGGTATAGTAGAAAGAAGCTACTACTATGTACTACCACATAAAACCAGAGTAGACGATGAAGTACCCTTGTCTGTATAATGCTCTCGTGTTCATTTGTCACTTCTGATGAGATTTGGGGAGAATATGATACTTGCCTAGGTATGTCATTGTCATATGTGAATGTGACGCAAAAATGACCAATAGCAACCTACTCTGCCTAATGATAGTATTCTTCTCTGCTCTGCTGTATTTGGTTTGTTAACTCTGTTTTGATGTTTGCTTCTAAATCTTTTTCAGTGCGGATGGTAATTTTGAAGTAACTCTGGCCACGAAAGCCACACTATTCCATAATGGACTGGTGGAGTGGAAGCCGCCTGCCATTTACAAATCTTCGTGTGAAATCGATGTGGAATATTTTCCTTTCGACGAGCAAACATGCGTCATGAAATTCGGCTCTTGGACTTACGATGGCTTTCAGGTTGGTACTCTAAAGATTTTGAAAATTTTTCCCGGTATCTAGAATTTAGCAATGTACTAGTAGTAGTAGGTATTTATTTATTGATTGTTTCTCATCATATTACAATCATTCAATTCATTACATTTATAATTT
>JAQFYC010004691.1:0-16406 GCA_034694165.1 Tomocerus mixtus | reverse complement strand
AACTTGCGTGGTCGTTTTTTCCCTTTGCGGGTATTTTTTGGCGAACTTGAAGCCGCCCTTTTGTTATTGTTCTCCGTTTTCTTTACCGGCGGGTCATTAGTAGAGGCGGATGGTTTGGCTGGAGGCGGTGGCGGTGGCCCCATAGCATTTGAGACTCTTCCCCCATTACCTCCTCCCCTACCCACACCTCTGACCTGACCCCTTCCGCGAAAACTGGAGGATCTTTCCCTGTAGACAACTTTCCGCTGAATAAGTTCACTTTCTTGCTCACCAATTTTAGTTTTGGCAAGTGTTTCCGATAGTTTTTGTGCCTGTGGCACTTCTACTTCCATTGTACTGGACTCAATTTCAGCAGCAGCCCTAAAACAAGTTGATTTAGTGCAGCCGATTTTAGAATTTATTATTACCAAACTGCTTGATCTGCAAATTAGTATTATTGATAAATATACTATGCTTTGAGAGTGTATGTAAGCTGCCTTTGACACCGCATGGCAGTATCTAAATTGTATCGCATTATAAAAATAATTTATTTGAGTTGATTTATTTGTCCGCATTGACAGGGGACGTCATGATCACTATAGGTGATTTCGGATTTTCCACCAGCTTTTTTCAAAGTATATTTTTTAAAAATACGTGAAATTTTGGATCCTGCTTGCTGCTGAGAATGCTTTTCAAACTAGCCGCCGACCAAGGATCTACATTTATAAAATTCTTACGTTAGGTGAAACAAGTTCAGGATGGGGAGGAGGATGTCCAGGGATTTCAGACAGATTTGCCGAGTCTTTTATGTGGTTAGATAAATTAGGATTGGCTGCTAAAGAGGGAATCGATGTTGTATTTCGACAAACATTAGTCCACGGAAATTACGGGCTAATTACTAAAGACGGACATCCAGCGCCTGTACTTTTATTTATATTTATTTTTAATTCACAAAAACCGCAGCTAAACTAAATTTTTTAAACTGTAAAAAATACACTTTGTTATTGCATTCTAGGATTACTTTGTCTCCGTTTTATACAAAAGACTTGTGGGACGTTTCGTTATTGAAAACATTATGACTACAAAAATAAATTCTGAAAATGTTGAAAATAGTAAAGGAAAGTTACCCAAAACTCTTCGACTTTACACCCATTGCTCATCAAAGTTAAACGGAAATGGTAAACAAGATTTTGCATAATGATAGTTATTAGGTACATTTCTTATACCTAAGTGAGAATACTAATTTTTAAATAACAAAATCTTAATTTTTTTTTGAAAAGTTGTTATATTTGGAATAAACGTTGGCAATAAGTCACACAAAATTCATATACAAGGTCAAATGGGCTCAACAATAGAGGAATATCTTGTCACGGCTCCCAGAAATAATATAATATCCAGGTGATTAGCAAATATTAAATAAAGGATCGTACATTTTCATATTTAACTTTTACAATATATGACTAAAAGTAATTATCTTTTGATTAATTTAGATTCGTAAGACTCAATGGCATTGTGCTGAAACTGGATAAAGAAAATCAAGTTCCAGCCTTTGTGCCCACAGAAAGACACCAAAGCTACACAATTCCTGCAATTTCTGTTGGATTTTGGGTCCTACCTAAGGCAAACATTAGTATTTGCAATTAAAATTGATGTTTGAGAGAAATCGCAATACTTTTGTAGATTATATTTAGTAGTGATACAATCCTTTGGGGTGATTTTAAAATTTATTTCATAATTGTTATATTATACTATAGGGCTTGAGGAATGATTATTGTTACGTTAATAAGAATTGTAACTTTTACTTGTCTTGCCTACATATATCTTTGTATAATATATATAGCTCGCTACAAGTATAAGTTTCAGGCTACCTAATATCTGTAAAAATCATTTTGAAATCCGACTATGAAAACTAAATTGCTTTCGTTGAAGCACATAGCAGATGATAATATTTCCGCTTATGATAAATAGATTCTTGCCGTAGCCTTAAACAGCTATTTGTTTTGTTTATAAGATTTCGAATTTTCCTGTTTCCAAAAATTGATACCTTTTTAAATATAGTGATTATTTAAGGATTAATACTTTTTCGTCACGACAAAAGTGTCATTATGTCCCGAAAACATTATAATTACTATTGGATCATTTGGTCCCTAAGAATTTACTTATTTTATAACGAAAATATTTTCGTTATAAAGTCGGACAATGAATAAATGGTTTCGGGACACAATGATTCTTTTGTCGTGACGGAATAAATTACATCCGTTATTAAATGGGAGTACAAAACAAAAAACAATTAAGTAGAAGTAGTTGAATTTATGTTTTGTCTATTATATTTACATCATCCTGTTTTGCAAAATAATAACTACACACATTTGAAATGCCTAACGAAACCTCGTGGAAAATTAATTCGTTTACTTATCAACTCGTAATTGGTTTACGCTTGACACTTACTCGTATTTACCTACTGAAAATGTGACAATAATTCCTTTTAAGGAGCGTCATGCCAATCAATTTGATTGATATACAAGTCTGTCAGTCATTTAAGACATCTTCAATTATACAAACCAGCCATTAATTATTATAAGTCCTAAAATAGTCTAGAGGTAATAGTCTAGAGAATATATTTACTAAAAAGAGATGAGATTACAAGACAAAACTGTTTGCATTACTAAGAAGTCCGTAGAGTCAGAGCGACCTTATTTTTCTTCCACTTTTGCAATTAGGTTTTATTTAGATTTTATTTTACCATAAATTACTTTGGCACACCACTTCTTCAAAATGCTCAACCTTTCAAGGACTGAAGGACTGCATCAATATTTAAAAATCTAGCATATTGGCCCGTGAGTATTGTGAATACAAAGTTTTCCGAATTATTCTACGTGGAGGACAACTGTATGAGTTGGATTGGGTTTTACATTAATATAGGATACTATTTTTGGTTATTGCCATTTTACTGGGACAAATCTTGCGAAAGATTTTACATTTCAAGCACCAGAAAACCGGTGCAATATATAACATTCATCTCATTCTTGTTTTCAGTTTGTGAAATCTATCAGTTCAAATATACCGTAGTAAATACCAATAAAATCGGAATAGACACGGTGTTGAATTTCTATTGTATGCTTGGCAGCTTATTATTTACGCTACAACTTCTGACTGTACTCCAGAAACAAAATGAAATTGTGAGAATGTTGAATTGTTTGTCCGAAAACATCACATATGGAAAAGGTAAAATAATAATTTCAATCCCAAATCCAAAAACCATTGCGAGGATGCTTCACGGTTGCGACATTTTTCTATGTACTTTCCAAAATTGATTTTTTTTTCATTTTCTTTCAGATAATTCTGCAGATCAGACAATTTCAATCAGACTCCATGCCAATATACAACTAGAATTTATTTTTTCAAAGTATATGGTTCCGGTCCTGTATATAATAATTATCTTCACTGTGATAACTGTGAATATTACCGAAGGAAATCACATCTTGGCATGTTTCTTATTTCCTGGTCAAAATTCTCATTCCTTCATTAAATACCTTTTGTGGCTAATTCAACTTGTGTACTTTATCACACTAACATATTTGCCGGATACTATATTCGTTTGGCTAATAATCTACTTCACCAGAAATTACAGCATTGCTTCTGACATCAGGTAAAACTGTCTTAGAAGAAAATTATCTTAAAAATTCCGAAGAAAAATATCTAAAACTTTGCTATAGTTAAGATTTTGATATTCCTTACATTTTTAAGATTAATTATATCTTATACAGATATAAAGAAGTCAACTTGGAAAGGCAAGTCCAAGCCTACAATAGATTGTGGATTCTAAATTGCATAGTCAACGACAGTTTGAGTTCAATGCTTCTACCTGGATTCATCATTGTTTTGTCGTCATGCGTGCTCCTTGGAAGCTATTCGGCAATTGATTTACACCATATTGTCAGTTTAGAGACAGTTAGATAATTATGCAATAATTTATCTACATTATATTAATTATTCTGCTGCTATGTATCAACATTTATCAAGCATGTGATGCTAGCATGTAATGTATTTCATTAATATTAATATTTCATTTCTTAACAATACAATAAAAAGGTGATGAATTGTTTACTGTGCAACAACATTAGTCGTTCATATTACTCTTTTTGTACTCAGTGTTGGCAATTCCTATGTCAAACTAAAATTAATAGCACAACATACGATTACAATAAACCCATTGAAACAGGAAGTAAATTAGAACGTTTTCATAAACTTTGTGAAACACATTGTGAATGTGAAAACTGTAAACGGTGGTTTTCAATAAAATTTCTAATACCACTTACAAAAAGACTATGTGTGTACACAGTGCAGTGTAGACTATTCATATCGCGACTCGTCCAACTCTGAATTTGACTCCTCAGATTCCGACGTTGAATTCTCAGAAGGCGATTCTGCCTTTTCAGACCATTCGGATTTTTAAGAATTATAGTTCTATAGTATCTCGGTACGGAACAAGGTAACTTAACTTTTGAATTTTTACCTACTCCTTGATCTATATGAGTGACGAAGAAACTCAGTTAGTCTCTCCAACAAGTGCGAACACTGAAGAAACCGAAAGAACTGAAGTTACAGAGCCACAACCACGCCCTCGTTACGCATTAAGAGGTCAAACCGTTGTACCGGAACTACGATTATCAGACGTAGCTAAAAATCCGGAAAAAAAAGCAAAAAGACTCCGAAAACAAGAAAAGGAACCGCGACCAGGTCCTTCAAGGACTCTTTTCCCTGTTGAACAACCTACTTTGGATAAAGAAGGTTCGTCATCCGAAGACGAATCAATACTTGGACTCATTGCCAAGGCATTTGAGGAAAGCGAAACAGTTGAATTAGCTTCCCAAGTACTTAAACAGGAACTCCTCACATCCGAGGAATCCGATTTGTATACAACTCCTCCGCTTTCTCCAGAAAAGGATCATCCTGAAGGCATTAAGAGGTCAGTATCCGAACAATTAGTGCTCCACCCTAACGGATCCGATAGTTCAGAAAACGGATTAGACGAAACAGTAGTTCCGACTGGGTCAGTAATTTCTCCTATACTTGCCGCAGCACCTGGAGGTAGTCATTGGTTTTTTCCATTCACCTCCGCCACAACTACTAGTACACCGCCTCCGCTATCAACGAAATCTGCAAGCAGAAGAGCAAAATCTAAATATCGTCACACCGGACGGTTTGCACCATTATACACCCGTCCTATCATGGCTTCTGCAGGTGAATTAGCGCATATAGCGTCACAGGCAAATCTCCAAGCCCGATGTGATACTATTACGGCCAGGATCATAGCCCACACGGGAGATCCTACAGCATCTCCTGCCGTACCTGCAACTTTATTACTTACTAATACGGAAGTAGAAGTTTTGCTGGACGGAATGAAACTCTTGCAAAATACCTTGGCTGATCATCATACTAAAATGTTTGCTAGGCTGAACACAGGAACAAACACGACCTTGCTGGAAGGCATAGCTGACCATACAGCACTACAAGAAAATTTCACGAATTCTAAAGTTGCTCTAGTCAACCTACAGAAAACTTTGGATCCAGCAGTCCAACAAGGATTGAAACCACCAAAAATCGAACTACCTACGTTCTATGGGGATAAAACTAATTGGATTCAATTTAAGGATTCCTTCGATTCCTTAGTTATCAAATATTCAAAATACCAGGATATCAACAGACTTCGTCTTTTAATTCAAGCCTTAACTCCCACGGCTGAGGACTTCCGACGGAATTCAAACTTGAAAGACGCCCTTAACACAATATCCGAATTATCTCTGGTGGGTACTAATTTTGTGGTAGCTTGGCGAAATTTACTAGCAAGATATGATTCGCCCCATGCAATTTGTCACGCTGCTATCAGTCCCTTGTTCGACTTAGTTCCGTTCACTCAAAGATCAGAAATGCATCTGATTAAATTGGGTAACAGCATTCGTACAGTTCGGGAAAAATTGAAACCTACTATAGCTGAAGGAGCCAACGAAGCAGAGCTGCTTTACTTACACTTTGCTTTATCTCGTTTGGACAAAGAGACGTTGGAAAATTTCAATAAGCAATTACCGGCAGGTGGAATTCCAGACTTGGACTCAGCTCTTCGTTTCCTACAAAAGGAAGCTCAAACAATTAGTCTCACAAAGCAACTGCATACACCGACTGCACCTAAGACACCACCCAAAGCCAAGTCAGGCCAAACTCAAGTAGTGGCTGTGAACACGAAGACGGGCAAGGGTGGGAGGAAAGGGAAGGAATAATAATAAAAATCAGCAAACTTCTTCTAATTCTTCCTCAGGCACCGGAGAAGGAACGCTTAGTACAAATAAGTCAGCTTTCCGGACCAGGACCCTTTCATATTGCTTTTACTGTGAAAAGAAAACGGATTATCGTTTGCTTCGTTGTCCCTATTACCTACGGATGGCACCCCTACAACGCTCTCAATGGGTAGGCGATACCTATCGTTGTAAAAATTGTTTGGGTAAGGATCATATCACTCTTGATTGCAAATCTCGTTATACATGTATCGTCTGCGGCAAGAGTCATCATTCCACACTCCATCATGATCAACATACACCAGCAGGGAATTTTCCAAATAATAAGGTGTGTCACGCTCGTTCAGATGAAGATGGAGAAGATGAAGATGACAATGGGATCCTCCCGACTGCTCTAGTGCAAGTGCATGCTACAAATGGCACTTCTACTTCTCATGTACGTTGTCTTCTGGATACCGGCTCTCAATCTAGTTTTATTACAAAAGTGCTAGTTGAGAAACTATCCCTCAAGATTCAAAAGGTAAACAAAACCTTCACGGTTGCTGGAACCGGCGTTCTTCCGTCACCAGGATTGACACATTTTACAATAAGTGCCAATTCCAATTCTTCAAAACATTTCAAAGTAAAGGCTTTTATCTTGGACGAGATCACTTCAAATGTACCCAACTACGGATTTGCTATTAATCGTTGGAATCACATCAAAAACTTACCGTTAGCTGATCCACACTTTAATACACCGGAAGTTATAGACATTTTACTATCAACCTCCGTTTGCGACAGAATTACATTGGATATCAAGATTCGGGCAGCCGGACGCCCCAGTGCCACTCTCACCGAATTCGGGTATGTCATTTCTGGAGCTTAGGGTAACAACAAAACACTATTGTCTCAGTATAACCCCGTGGAAATGAAAACAAATGATGAAATCTCGAGTGAAATGGAGAAATTTTGGAAAATTGAGGAAGTTCCCGAAAATGCATTATTATCTCAAGAAGAGGCCTTTTGTGAACAACACTACAAAAATATTGGACTCCGGGAGAGTAAGTGTATCTCTGCCCTTCATCAAGAACCCTAAATTACTAGGTCAGTCATTACCCACGGCTCAACGTCGTTGGTTTTCATTGGAAAGAAAATTGAATTCTGACCCGGCACTTAAGGTCATCTATCACAACCAACTGGGCCATTATATAGAAAAGGGCCACATGATCGAGGTACCTCTTAACGAGCTCTCCCTACCCTCTTATTATATAAGCCATCATGCCGTGTTCAAACCGGACAGTTTAACAACTCCCGTACGTGCTGTATTCAATGCATCTGCCAAGACATCTTCCGGTTTCTCTCTAAACAGTCTTTTGGGAAATGGTCCTCCGCAACAACCTGAGCTGTATGACCAATTACTTCTCTTCTCTGTGTATTCAGAAGCAGCTATTGCAGACGCGGCCAAGATGTACCTACAATTTAGGGTGCCAGACTCACAGGCTGATTATCAAAGAATTTTGTTTCGCGAGTCTCCCACTGAAATTCTTCGCCATTACAGAATCAAGTGTCTAGTATTTGGAGTCAAGTCATCTCCCTACCTAGCTGTAAAGGGAATGAAATACTTAGCGGAGCAAGGCGCCGATCTGTACCCCAAGGGTGCTGACGCTATATTCAAACATTTCTATATCGACTATTTTATGTGCTCATATCCATCCCTTAAGGAATTACTTCGAGTTACAAATGAAGTAAAGAAGATTTTGGAACCTGCGTCCCTCCATTTACGAAAGTGGAGCAGCAATAATCAAGCTTTTTTGGACAGCATTCCTGCGGAAGATAGGATTACTCAAGTTCCTATTTCTATGACCGAGTCTCCGGAGAGCGTCAAAACATTAGGCCTCAACTGGAACCCGGCTACTGACTTTTTCTTTTTTAAGGTCACTATCGATGTTCACAAAACACATACAAAAAGGACTATCCTCCGTGACGTCAGTAGAATCTTTGATCCGGTAGGATATTTTGGACCCGTTATCGTCTCCGCCAAGATATTACTCCAGCGGATTTGGAAGGAGGGTACCGATTGGGACATCACACCATCACCTCCTCTCCTTAACTATTGGCTGTCCTATGCCACTTCTTTACCCATTTTGGAGGAAATTAGGATACCTCGATGGATCGGCTATACTCCTGAGGCCATGCATTAATTACACGGATTTAGTGACGCCTCTGAAAATGCTTACGCTGCTGTCATTTATCTCCGTACACAAATCGGCGACCAGGTTACCTGTCGACTCGTTACCAGTAAAACGCGAGTTGCCCCTGTGAAAATTGCAGACTATTCCTCGTCTGAAACTGCAGTACGCCGTCCTTTTAGCAAAACTGATGGATCACGTGCGAAAATTACTCCCGTTGGAATTCGCCCGGGTCGCATTCTGGAGCGACTCGACCATCACTTTATCATGGATTTACGCTGACCCACTGCGTTTCAAAATATTCGTTGCTAATCGTATTACACAAATATTGGCCGTATCGAGTAGTACAGAATGGAGTCACGTCGCTGGGGAAGACAACCCCGCCGATTGCGCCTCCAGAGGATTGCTACCCTCGGACTTACAGGATCATCCGTTGTGGTGGCACGGCCCTTCTTGGCTTCTGACTCCCGATTTTCGGCCTCCTGGGTTTGATCCGGCCACTGGACATAATGGCCCAGACGATGATGATGACACAATGGACTTTAAACCTTCTCCAGTTCTCGTCACCCAATCCGACGTGAAACATGATGTCTTGACCCGTCTCTCTACTGTCTCCTCATGGATTAGAGCGGTCAAGATATTGGCATTTATTTTCGCCATTTTTCGTCGCAAATCCTTTCGCAATATTTTCCGTTTTACTGCCTACGGACCCTTTCTCTCGACAGCAGAGAAGTCACTAGTACGTCTAATACAGCAGGAATGCTACCCGAAATTTCAGCCCCCCACGAAAGGTACCAAGGATTATTACAATTTCAGGCCCTTACAGCCTTTCTTGGATTCGGAACTACTCATCCGAGTGGGAGGACGCCTTGCGGCTATCGCCTCAAGTCAACATTATCATGACACAATGCACCCAATCATATTACCGGGCCACCATCCGTTGGTGCGTTGCCTCATGTTGCATACCCATCAATCTATGGGTCATGCCGGGATTAGAAGTACCCATAATCAATTAAGACAACGCTTCTGGATCCCCAATGCTCCAAAATACTTGAAGAGCATTATTAACCATTGTCTGATTTGCTACCGGTATCAAGCTAGGCCCTTATTACAAAAAATGGGCCAATTGCCGGCAGCCCGGGTTCATGCTATTCGCCCGTTTCATTCAACTGGACTAGATTTCTGCGGACCCTTCATTATCAAGACTAGGAGAACTACGAAACAAAAAGTTTGGATTGCTTTATTCTCTTGTATGGCGACACGTGCAATTCACCCAGAACTAGCCTCTGGACTCAGTATGTATTCTTTCCTTCTGTGCCTTCGCCGATTCATTGCACGCAGAGGAATCCCAGCGGAAATCTTTAGTGACAACGGCACGAATTTTGCAGCGACAGACAAATACCTCAAATCGGTTACCAACGAACAATATTTAGGCAAACAGTGCACCGCCTCTGGTAAAACTCTGATGCCCGATATCGAACTACATCGGATTAAATGGACATTTTCTCCACCTCTGGCTCCGCACTTTGGAGGTATCTTTAAGACTATTGAAAAACAAGTAAAATACCATTTAAAGCGAATGACTATTGGAGAACAATATACATGGGAACAACTCGAAACTGTGTTAGTAATTATCGAATCGCTTCTCAACTCCAGACCTATTTGCCCTTTGTCGAACGACCCGAATGATTTAGCTCCATTAACTCCAGGGCACTTTCTAATCGGATCAAGTTTAACCGCATTACCGGAATTAGACCTCTCGCATCTTTCTATTAGTTATTTAGATCGGTATCAACTTCTAACCCGTAAAACTCAGGAAATATGGCAACAATGGAAGACCGACTATTTACATACACTACAGAAAGCCTACAAATGGACCAAAGAACAACCAAATCTTCAGCCAGGAGATATGGTTTTAATTCTGGACCCTAACACTCCTCCTTTAGAATGGAAAACTGGTCGTATTGTAGAAACCAAAGCTGAAAGAGACGCACTAGTACGAGTATGCTCGGTTGAGACTAATAGTACCTATACAAGCAGCAAAGGAAAATTGGTCAAGAAATCCACAGTCATAACAAGAGCTATAAATCGATTAGCGAAACTACCTATCGATACTGCTATTCAGACGACTACCTTGGATCAACCGACTCACCCCAGAACTAGAAGTCAAACTAAACAGTCAGACTCCAATTGGATGGCTAAGGTAATGCTCATTCTATCTTTAGCCACCAATGTGAATGCGGAATCTACTCTTCCTAGCTCAACAGCCAGCAGTATCCTTCTTCCTTTATTATTGCTAATAATGCTTTGGAGTACACTCAGTAAGTTCAAATTCCCTCAATGGACAATTGTCTTTACATTGTTATTGGGCTGCGGTAAAGTAACTGCTGATAAGATTCACACTATGAATTTCTTGGAAACTCCGAATTATTTGGAAGAATTCGTAAACTGCACAACAGAATACCCCTGTATGCAAACCATCCCCACTTGTCTAACTACAGCCTGGTGGTTACATGTCATGCATAACGAACAAGTGTGTGCTAGGTTTAAAACGTGTACTGGGGAAATAGTATCAGCCGACGGGAAGACCTGTGAGCAACAACCCCGTGGATGCAGAACAGGAACCATTAAGAATATTGGACACTTACAATGTCAACGTCAAGAAATTTCCTCTATTTTTGCTAATACGGAAGCAATAAAGGTACAGCAATCAACACTATGCGCTATTGGAGATTACGAATTACGAAAATTCCACCCATACATTCACTCATATGAAGAAGTCCCAATTATTATTGCAAACGCACAAATCTTTCCGGTCAAGGAACTACGTCTGGTACAAAATGCACAACATAAGGATATAGCTTCATATACCTGCAGCCCTTTATGTACAACAGAAGCAAAGAATTGCTCTGCAGGTGAATGTGCAGGTGACGAAACATTCTGTAAATGGTTTACCTGCATATCAGCTCCGGTCGGACCACACTGCAACTGTAAGTACAATTCCACTGCCATGCAACACGTTGTGACTACCACAACCTCCCGAATAATTCCTCACTGTTGGGGGAGCATGCAGTTCTTGGTGAGAAGAGAAACTAAACCTCGACCAAATGAATAATATGGATGTACTAACTGTGCTATACAATGTACCCAACGAGGCGTACAAGTGTCTACACCAGGCAAGATACCGAAATACATAAAAGCAACTATAAATCCAGCTTTTGTGTCTATTCTTCCCACAACAACCACCACAGAGCTCATCTTTACGGCTAACATGATTACAGGAGTTGGTGCAATAGAAATAGAAATGTTCTTCGAAGACTTTGACCTTCCGACAACTCAAGAACTCTTATGTCCTCGATTAAGCATTTGTTCCATAATCACTTGCAAGTTCTGCATTGCCAGATGGTATAATACGTCTTGCTATAGTTATTATCACTACATAATAGCAGCAACCGCAGGACTCATACTGTCAGCCACTCTAGTACTTCTATACTATATTTTACGCAGTTGCTACTGCCTTATATGGTGCTGCCTATATCCAGTAAAGAAGCTATTAAAATGGAAACTAAAAAGGAAGAATAATCTCAGAAAAAGGCAACTCCATCCCTCTGACGAAGAAGCTCAGATGCCTTTATTGGAACTAAACCCACAACCGTATGCTGCTACTACTAAGCGCATAAAAAAGTCAGGAAAAAACAAGTTGTCTTCACTCTTGTCGGTCAGCTTACTGACACAGTTTCTCACCTTGGGACTTGGCTGCACCAACTACGCAAGCATGAGTGCCAGTAGCGATGAATGTCGCTACGATGGGGATCAACAAAGAACTTGTTCCGTCGTTCTCAACACTCGTCTCGCTCTATCACCCCTAGGGCAAAGTAGCTGCTTAAAGATTTCCGACTCACGTAACGGATTGATGGGAACCATCGAGATTGAGACTCGCTCTATCTCACTTTACTGCAGGAAGGATTTACTTTACTATATTCCACATCCAACGGCCATATGCCACTCCTCAGCTCAATGTTACAATCTCTACTCAACGGCGGAATGTAATGGCGAGAAGTGTCACAAGTTTGGAGTGAATGATACAGTAAAAGCCTTCTCACATTCTATAAATAAACTTGGATTTGCTTTCTGCTCAGCGATTCGAATACCTACTTGCCCGTGGATTTGGACTCACGATTGTATCTTCCACAAGGTTATGTTCGAACCAAAAGTAGCTACAGGTTACTCAGTTTTTACCTGTAGCGAGTGGACCACCGTTATCAAGATGAATACTATACTTCACTTGGGCCAAGATGTCATCCGCAACACTACACTTCTACATGCTGGACAAACGATAAACATCCGAGGCATCGACTTCACTCTTATCTCAGTTTCTACTCCTCCTACACCTATTTTGGACAAATGTATTTTGGAAAACAACAGACAATATGCATTAACCAATTGCAACAGGAAACAACAAATACTCGCAGGAGAAATTGGAGAAATTCAATGTGCAACGAGACAAGAAGCAGTCAACCTAGCAAATATGTGTTTTGCCAGCCAGAATTTAGTGCGTACAATCCCTGGCGAAGAAGGGATTCGGTGCTTATCTAATCTTGTAGACCCTAGTAAGGTCATGAGTGAAAACTTACTGCCTATTAAACTCATGAACGGTGTTCTGGTGGCTACTGGCGATTCAGTTACCTACAAAAGCTCAGCTGGATCTCTAATTGAAGTGCAACTTACCAGTACCTCGCTCTTATTGACAAAGGAAGTGGAAGAAGCTACCTGCCAAGCAGAAGCCGTCTCGCTTTCCGGATGTTACAATTGTCAGGCTGGTGCCCAGTTTATTATGGAGGCCAAAACAGATGTCGGCTGTAACGTTGCTACCTTGGAATGTGATAGTGCAGGTCTATTTATCCCGGTTCATTTGACGCATGAACTGAAGCGATACAATATGGTAGTGAAATTAGATCATCCCGATGTACATGTGGATTGTAAGTTAAAGTGCGCGAAAAATACCATCGATCTAATCATGCAAGGACATTTGCATTTCCTACCTCCCACTGATATGCGGACCTCTGAAATGTCTGTGTCATATGATCCTGTCGACTCTATTTTATCTTCAGGATTTAACATCTTTTCTTTAATTGGTGTCGGCATTTCCTCTTGGATCTATAGAGGACTAATTACAATATTTGTTATTATCTTAGCTGTAATAATTACCATTTCTCTAATGAAGGTGTTAATTAAGAAATTAGTTTAGAATTGTAACAATTCAATCCGGCAGAATAGATAATTATGCAATAATTTATCTACATTATATTAATTATTCTGTTGCTATGTATCAACATTTATCAAGCATGTGATGCTAGCATGTAATGTTAAATAAGAACATGTTATTACGACATTTATGATCCTAAGCCGGATCTAAGTTTCCCAACTCCTTGCGTCATCTGTATGGCGTGATCCTTTTCATGGTATCTTAATTCTCAAGGTTAACAAGGTGGATGGCTTAATTATGTAATATGTAATTGTAACTTTAACTTAACCTTCCAGTACGATCGTATGATCCAGCTTCTATCCAATCATGTAACTTAAATATATCGTATGATGTAAGTGAATGAACCTTTGTGGGTCTATATAATCGATCGCTACTTATTAAACTTCAGTACTACATTGGACCTGACGTGGATACTTTGTTTTATTCATTTATTCATTTAATTCATTTTATGTGATATCTTATTATTTAGAGACGCAACTATAACTCATACAACGTTAGGAACCCATCTATTAGTTTCTCGAATTTATGAAATAGTAATCGTTCAACAGTTGTCATGTTTGTCGTCCTTTTTCTGGGAACGCTGTTCGGTTTGACAGCCATTTTGATTGGATTTGCTACATTGTGGGAAAGTTCTTCTGGTTTACTAATGCAAATGAAATCAAGTATATCCGAGAATGATAGAGGTCTCCGGAAAAGGCTGAGGGCTCTGAGGGGATATGGTCTTCGAGTTGGTCCAATCACAGCTGTAAAATACGAAAGAATCCTAGATTTCTATATTGGGCTTGTTAACGCTTTAGCAACTCTTTTAATAACCACAAAATAGCAAGTCTAATTAATTAACTGAGGGAATATGAATCAAAAATACACAAATAGAAAATTGGTACATGCTGCTCCTAGACCACCATGTCTACATAATATAACTTAGTAATTATGAGATTGATTAAGTAGTTTCTAAATTTATATTTATTGGTAAAAGTCTAAAAACGTATTGTGGCCAAAAATAATTGCATGATGGCCGCATTTTTTGTGGATAGCAAATTAAGCCACAATATCTTATTATCATAAATTAGCATACGATATATTACTGCATTAGTTTTGGCTGCGCGTAGTATATTATTTATTATTTTATTTATTGCAACTTGCAAAATTTTGATTTTGATATTTTGCAGATATTTTGCATTTTTACATCCATATTAATTTTTAACATTATACGAACAAAACAAGGGGGCTATTTCCTGTAGAATATTAATTTATTATTGTGTTTACTCATGGAAACTGTGTTTAGAAGTTATTTTAATGTATGCACATTTAGTAATTTAATTTTAACCTCCCAGAGCTGAAAAGCAAAAATAAACCGCAGCAGTAAATGCTACCAATGCAAATAATTTTGACACTTTATAAAGTTAGGCAGAAGACTACAGACATTTCTTATTTTCATAATTTTTAGAACAACCACCCCCATCCCAAGTACAGCTTTGGCTGCTAAGAGTACATATGTTACCGGTAAAATCGGTAATAAGGCCGGTAGGTAGGTATATGTAGGTATATGTATTTATTGATTGTTTCTCATCTTATTACAATCATTTCATTCCATTACATTTAATATTTTACGATTTATGGATTATACTTAGCCAATTATAAACATAAAGTTTTCAAGTCTCCGCTCTCAAAACACCGACAATTATCATAATACATTACAACACTATAATATCCATACATCACACAAAATAAAGATTACTACCTCTCTATGCTCAACTCCCACGAGCTTCCCGGAGTGCTAATTTACACAGCATTACCTGATAATCGCAAGTAGAAGCATACAATTCCCCCATACAATTAGAAGTAGGAATACAAGGATTTTGACCCTGCCCATAACTATAGCACTAACAATACAGGTTGCACCCTCCTATCCCCGACAATTCATGTACATATTTGATATCAGTATTACAAGCAATAATCAAATCGGAGGTAAGTTGTTCGAGTACCTTACAAGTAATTACGCCCCCGATCTATTCGGGAGCTGGGTTGCCCAAGTTAGCTTTACGAAAATGCAGAGTCTTAGTATTAGCCAATTAATAGTAGCTGCGACTGCGACACATTGTGAGACATTGCCTTAAACCTGGAGAAATTCACTAGGGCACACTGATTGCTCACTACGATTTATCACAGCAGCAGAACTCAGAAACGGCACAGAGACGCTGGTAAACAGTTTCCCATCGGTAGATTATCAGTAATGATATGCAGGCAGGATCAATGTAAATGGAAAATCCCAGCAAACATCACTAGATAACTTCGACTTTCAACCTCCGCTCCTTCCCTTACCGTCCTCAAATTCCTTGCTGTTGACTCTTCCAGTAGAATTTCGTTTCGGCAATAAATTGAGGAAAGTTCCGATTTTTCGGGTTTTCGATCACCTTCTTGCCCCCAAAACTGGCCAACGGAGATCGGCTATGTCTCACAGTGCACAACACTATATTTTTTTGGGGCTGTAGTCCAAAAACTACGCCCAAAAATGATAATTTAAAAATTGCTGGAGCGTGGCATGCACGTCCATCACCATCAGCTAACTTGGAGCAACTCTCAAGGCATTACCGGTAATGCCTAGACAAAAACGGTAATGTTCCTAAAATTTCCGTTTTTGGGTCAAAACATTAATACGACAAATTTTAAATAAATATTGAATTTACCAGTTTGATTAAG
>JAQFYC010004690.1:0-16406 GCA_034694165.1 Tomocerus mixtus | reverse complement strand
GTGGTATTGTTCCACGAAAAGAGAGTATTGTAAATATTGCAAGGAATGACATTGGAAAATCGGTGTACTACGACTTCAGTGGGTGCAATTGTCAACACTGGGTCACCTACTGGAGGTATGGCATATCATTGAGTCCTCAAACCGGTCGTGCACCAGATAGCGCATGTCCTTTGATAGACAAAATTTCAACGTCTGCAGCAGCAAATTCGGGGACGTATTCCAATGGGGACCAAGTTGGGGCCACGGCGGATGCCACGGTAGCCAACGCAGCATTTGGTACAGGAGTTGTTAATGGAGAGGCCAGCGGACCTTCGGCAGGTGCCTATGGTAAGAAAAAATTATACAGTTTCGGGAGAAATAATCCTTCTTTGGTTATATTCACCACTTTCCCTGGTGTGGTGTGATAGTTCGTCTTTAGAGCAAAAAATGGGAAATTTCGGAATATTGGGAAGGATATGGGAAAATTACCAGAAACGTTAAACATAACCATCTAAATTAGCATGAGATATTCTCCAATTGTCATAAAATTTTTGGAAATTACCGAAACCATCCATAGCGCCAGCGTAAAGTCAATTATTTCAAAGCTGTTCTTGCAATTTAATGTTGATTGTTTATACCTTTACAGCTGAGGCCGGTCCCCAAAATGTTGCAGCTGGATTTAAAGCATCCCTTGGAAAAGTTCACGTTGGTGTGGGGAACGGAGTAGGAATCACCATTGGAGCCGGTATTGACACCGGAATTGAGACGGGAGAGGATGGACATGGAGTTCAAGTTCTTGGGACAGGAATCAAATTTACCAAGGCTGAACGATTGAAGCTATGTTTTTTTGGGTCTTGTCTGCACGTCGGTTGATAACACTTCCCAATGCTCAAAAATTCTTTTTAACACACAATATTACTTTATGGCTAGTTCTAATGTTATACAATACAAGTATTGTAACCAGTTTACCTTTGACTCAAAACATTGTAATTTTAAATATTTATATTTATAAATAATATTTAAAAAATATAAACTGCGCACAAAAGAATATTCCTAAATGATTTGCAATTATTTGTTGTCATTTTAATTTACAGTCTTAGTTAATCTCAATTAATTCGCTTTTACAAACTTGTTATGCTATTCTCAAATATCTAAACATTGATTATGTATAGAATAATCCAGTTCAGTGGGATGTAAATATAAAAGCACGTACCTATGCAAATATTTATTTCAATTATTATTTATGGATATCTAACTACATTGTAACAATGCTAATGGCTAAACCAGCTTCTGATTTTGAATAAACCATTTGATTGCAAATCTATTCTAAGAACGCGACATGTCTGTTATTAGGTTATTACCGTTGACAGAAATTATTAGTTTTATCCGAAGCTTGTCGTGTATTATTTTATTTTCAAGGCAATAAGTCCATTGAACACAACAAGTCCTTTTATATAGCTTTTATATTTTAATCGAGAAGAGAAGAGTGTAAGAAAGATATCAAAATCTATAACATTAAAAATTATGTTGTCGAAAAAGTGTTTTAAATACTTCGGCATTTATATTAATTTAGGGGCATTCTTTAAAAATTTTCCATTTTATTGGGATCACAAGGAAGACAGACTTGTGACTAATAAAATAAGTGTAGCACAAAGTTTCTTAAGTAAAACAGTAGTACCTTTATGTATTATTGTTTATTTACTTTATTTCTCTATAAGGTTAATTACTGAAATGAAAAATGGTTCAAAGGATTATTCAGGATTATCTCTATTGGCGTTTTTCCTTCCTGGCATATTTGTGGGGTGCCTTAGATATAAGACTATAAAAAGATTTTAATCATTTAAGTAAGTTAAATAAAGTTATTGGTACGACTGACTCTCACGACAGTATATAGGTACACAATGTGGAATTTGCAAATACTCTACGCAAATAAAGCCATGGTACATTCTACGCGACTGGATGGTTAGTGGTTATATTGCGGACAATATAAGTGAATAACACAAAACATGGAAAAGGTAGACTTAAGGGAATATATAATCCTCGTGTGCACTTTCTCCAGCCGTTGCCTATGCTTTGTAGTTCTGCAATTGATGTGTCCTGAAGTGACTTAATTTGTGCCACTTTAATAATTTGGTCGACTGAGACCCTATCCCGCAAATGCAACACTTCTAAAGTCCTTCCCCAGTGTGAGTACGACTATGACCTTTTAAGGCATCACATCGCGAAAATTGTTTCCCACAAATGTTGCACTTAAAAGGCTTTTCTCCAGTATGCGTGGGAGCATGCTTTTTTAGACCACCAGAATGCGAAAATGTTTTCCCACAAATGTCGCACTGAATAGGCCTTTCTCCAGTATGCGTGCGAGTATGCCTTTTTAGATTAGTGGAGATAGCGAAACATTTTCCACAAGTGTCGCACTTAAAAGGCATTTTCCCTGTATGAATTATTAAATGTCTTTTAAAGGAAGTCTGTTGCGTGAAGCATTTGCTACAAATGTTACATTTATAAGGTCTTTCTCCAGTGTGAGTTCGACCATGTCTCCTAAGATCGCTTCCTTGGGAAAATAGTTTACCACAAGTGCAGCATTTATAAGGTCTTTCCCCAGTTTGGGTACGAAGATGATTCTTCAGAAAATCAGATCTCGAAAACACTCTCTCGCAAATATTGCAAGAAAAACACATTGCACCGGTGGGATTCCTGCGGCGTTTTCTTCTCACTCTTTCCCCTATTGATGATTGGTACGTAGAAGTATTAACTGTAGTTGGAGCATTAGGCTCGCAATTAGTTCCGGATGGAAAATCCACATCTCCTGTTATAAATTCAGTATGAGCATGGGCTACTTCTGTGTCAGAATTACTAGCAACGTCTTCAGAAACATTTTCGATTGCGGGATCATTTTTAATATTCATGAGGTCGTCGTCCCTTGTGTTGTCTAAAAACAAAGAAAAAACATTAACAAAGTCCAGAAATAAGTGCAAAAGACAAAAAGTTTGAATTATTAAGCTTTTAAAATTACTTAATTTGTTTCCACGTTGAGCAGAATAGGAGAGCATATCAAAATCAAGTTTGACATCTGTGATATCTAAAATCAAAGCAAAAGATAATAAATATCTGGAAATAATAGTACCACAACCATAATACCTATACGATTTAAAAGGTTTAACCGTTACAGTTACCCAAATTGCTTCCATTTTCATAGTCTAATGGACTGTGGTCATGTAACTGTGTGTGACCAACTTTCCCAGAATTACTATTATCCTCTTGAGCATTATCGCTTTGCATTTCTACAACAAATAAATACTTTTTCATTAAAAATATATTATAATATAAATAACCCCTATAATATAAATTACACTGACGATGTTGCTGTGTCCCTCGGCTGTCCCGGTGGCTAACACCTTTTTACCTGCAACTGTCCTGGCTGCTTTGGTGTAGAAATCAATTTCAGTGTTTGAGTGTAACTTGCAGCGTTTCACTCATACATTTACTAAACTCTGCCCCCCCCCCGACACCATACCCTTACAGCTTTTTGGTTATTGGTACATGTATGCTGAATCAAAATACTAAATCTCGACTCACCATTCTTAATATATGACCTAACTATCCGTGTCGGCCCTTTTGCTGCGTTGTCCAACCTTGATAATAATAGTCCAGAGTAACAGATTGAAGACTTTAACGTATCTTGCACTTTTTCCAATTGTTTCTGAAGCAATACAAGTTGACTACAAATCTGTCTTCCTTTCTCCACCAAAACTGAGCAAGAGTCACAACAGGAAATCCAATAATACGGATCACCATAAGATTGAAGTAATTCTCCACAGACACCGATAGGAACATCCAGCAATTTTCTTAGCAGGAAAATAACTCCTAGTTGATTATTTACCTTAGTGCAATATTCATTGTCGACCTCTGTTAAACATAAAAATGAATAATTAATTAGAACCACATTTAAAATTCATAATTCAACAAACAAAGGATGATTTGGTATTTTGTATTTGAATTGGATGTACGTAGTAAATAGTAAGTAAAAACAAACTCCAATAATTGTCACCTTCGCCAAATTCTTGCCATTTCAGAGGTTTGTGTGTCCGTAAAGATTTGAGACATAAAAGACAATTTACGGGCCCTCTGTTCCGCTCCATTTCACTGCAAAGATAAAATTATTAATTATAAAAACAGCCGCTGTTCGAAATGGTGAGGTTAGGTTATTGTTCTAAATAAGAGAAACGAAGGACAAACATTTAACAGTGTAAATGTATACCAAAGATAATAATATATTGCAAATTGTGACAACTGACAGCTGAAATTAATTTAATCATCTAAGCTGGCTGACTGCAGAGAGTAAAAATGTAGTGGTTCTGTGTTCTGTCCTATCACATCACATGTTATATGAATTCCCACCCATCATGCATATTCCTTGCTTTCTGTTGCAAAGATGTGTTGGGATTGTGAGACGAAGTCGCTGGGTCGCAGACAGTAAATCAACTTTACTAAGTAAACATCACGTCACGCAGGTAATATTATTATGAATTTAATCAAAAATTCTGCTGCACAATAGAAAAATAAAATGGATTGATTATTACTCCAAACTATCTATAAATTTACCATCAAAAATAACCTGGATACACACTCCAACCTCATATTTTTATCTATTTAATTTTTTTCTTTTACTACAGATGCATAAACAAAATTATTTCTCATATTATTTTATTTGGCATTTTGCAAATATTTTGTACAGTAACTATATGGGCTCATGCCACATCATCACCATCAGATATCACTGGGTGCCATTATTTTAATTTTTCTATCTTGTATGTCTGTACATGGTACAATTTGTGATCTCAGACAAATGCGTACGTTATTCTGTGCACAAGACAAAAAATTGTTGCATTAGTTGCATTGTTGCATTGTATTATGTGGTGTTATGGTGGATCATTTTTTATTTTATTTTAGCATCTACGTTTTTCCAATGTTCAATACATTACCAAATAAACCATTGCAAAGCACTGTAAACAAGTCGTTTGGATAAATAATAACAAGCTTATCTTTTGTCCGCAGAACATGCAAATTTTAATAATATTGAAAAAATTTATTACAATTAGAATACTGAAATGCACTCCAGATGCATTTTAAATACACATAACTGATGACGTTAATCTCGATTTTCATTTCAAAGATGTATGTCTTCATTCACATTTCATACATAATATGGCCATCCTTGAATATTTAATGAACATAATTTGAAAACGTTTTTGCAAAAATTAACATTTTGTTAGCACATATTATGGGAACCCGATATTCATCTTGTCGGTATTTATTTATAAAAATATAATAGCACCTGCGCCCAAATATTATTTAATGTTACATGAGAATTAGAAAGAATGTTACCAACAAGTGATTATAAATGTAGAAGTGATAATTAACGTGGCAATGTCCAAAGATATAATGTTAGTGGAGGCTTTCACTTCCGATTGTATTTATAATTTTTCATTCGATTGGGACATGATAATTAATTTAAGATTTTAAATCCAGAAGAAAAGCTCATTAAATCAATATCAATAATCTGAGGATCCTATGTGGTCTCTGGACTGTCGCCCCATCCCAATGTGTTTGTCTCAACAGCAATGACGTCTTCATAAAAGGGTAGTACTATAAATTATATACAAGTTACAATGGTAAATACGTAAAACGCTCAACAGTTATAAGTCTCTTTATTATGTATCGCTAGATACATATTCAGAAGATCAGTGCTGTCTGGAAGTGTGTGTGTCCAGTCTCTAACTTTTGAACGCGTCAACTTATTTCAATACTGTAAGAATTCGAAATGGGAGGTCAAAAGTAATCTTGTCAGTGCTTTTGGACCAAATTGGCCACACTCCCATGGAGTTCTGGCCACGCTCACTTATTTTTTAAATAAATACATATGGCAAGTGGGGTATAGGTTTAAAGGTATTGATATACGGAATCTAAATGTGAATCTCAGTATACCCCAAACGTGGGGCATTGTGAGATTTTGTGGGAATTCAGTACAAAATGTCTCTAATATGCCATTAAACTATTTTCATTGACTAGATTGGTAGTTTAGTAACATTTAATAATTTCTTTGATAACGGCGATACATAGTACATAGGGACATCAGTTTGCACCGGTTTATTTAGACTCGCGCCGCGATGTCTTGATTGCTGGAATTGACGAGCGTCGTGACGAAAGTTTAGAATAGGCCGGAGGCAGACTGATAGCCAACGCTGTGATGGATGTCAGGGACGTCATGGACAATCGTCGAGCAACGGCCCCCTCTCCTGCAGCAAATCCACTTTGAATTTCCCGCACTGTCCCGATTGTTATGGGAATCTCGCCCACAATTGGAGACTTCTCCCCTTCCAAATTAATCTCCATCTATGAATTACAAAACTTTCATATTATATATTAACAACCCATAAATTATTGTCAATTCCTCTATATAAATTTGCTAGAAAGGGATACCTTAAGAGAGTAGAGACACTGGATGATGAGACCCGCAAAGGTGGGGTAAGTGTTGTTTTCTGGGATTTGAATGAAATGTGCCCATTCTGGCAACACTGGTTCCTCTCCCCCAGCAACATATTTTTCAACTATCAAGGTCTCACTTTCACAAGATTCCAGGAAGGCTAATTTTCTGAGCAAGGACACGGACACACTTGAAACATCCCGTTCACATTCCTCGCGGTTAATGATAGTCACCTTGAAAGGGATCTTTTCTCCTGCAAGAAATCCCGTGCTGGCCAACCAGAAACAAAACTTGAGTCTCCCGCGCCCTCTGGCAATGGAGAAGAATCCCTTCGACTGCTGCCCATTTAGGATCCCTGGCTTCAAAACATCCGGCATGGATCTCAAGTTCAGGTAGCTCTTAATTGTAATCGTCTCTTGAACAGCAGTTGTCGATGAGACGGAAACAGTGTCAATGTAGCCAGTTACTCTGTACACTATTTCTCCAGATGGTCCTTTGAATGTTCCAGGGAAAGGATTTAGCTTTCTTATTGGAATTCTGAAGACATATTCATGTGTGCCCTTTGGAACACTGGAGGAATTGTCATCCTCCTGAATTTGAGATGCTAAACAAACAAAAGGTTGCAAAATTAGAATATATAGAGACAAAGTATGAAAAATTTAAAGGATTAAAATGATGCAGTCATATTTCTGAGCGTAAATTAATATTACAACACACAATTTAATTTTAACTTAAATGCAAAGAGCTACAAATTTAAAAAAAGTTAATTATATTTTTCTCTAATGATACAAACAGTCGCAAAAATAATAAAATATGGAAAAACTTGCGTCCTCCAATGAAATAGATTGTGGCCCATTCATACGGCAGCAAATTATCCGTTTTGTTCCGCATCGCCTTTCCATCTGCATAGCTCACTATTGCCGATCCTTCTAGGGCAACTCGAATTCCTTGATTCCCGAATAATTAATTAATGCTTAGTAAAGTATTTACATGAAACTAAAATACATAAACAAAATTAATTAATTAATTGCAATTATATGGCTATACTAAAATAATTAAAAAAAATTGCAATACTAGCCAGAAACAATTAAAAGAAGATCCGAAGGTTGGTTTACCGTTGCAATTGAAGGGGTCATAATTATTAATAATTAGCTTCCCTTTGATGTCGTCTCCTGGTGTATACGAAGACGGAGTAGGATCTCCTTCCGGGGGTTCCAATTCAATCCGAAATATGTCAATCGGTAAAGATGGGAGCAAGCCTGCCCCGACTGCACACTGTAACGTCATCTTTGTAGGTACTTTATTTTGAGATAATTGCTCAAAATTATTAATTATTTTTATTATGGTTCCTATTGTGTAATATGGACAGTCTATTAGTGTATTTGTACCTACGCGAGGCAAGAGAAGCAAACTCAGCCAACTATTTCACAATATTAAGTAAATTGTTTCTTTGAAACTGCTCAGCTCTACTAAATACTACAATATAGTAGCAAAATAGTAGCTGGAACTGGAACTACAATAGGTGTAGCAAAGGTTATCGCGTGTGTAGCCACATTTACATGGAAATGTATGAACAAACTACCTACCTACGCCGTAAATACAGATAATTCATAATTGTATATAGGTCTTGTGTTTCGGTTTTCTAACGAGTGGTACTTGCCTTGTAATACATTATTAAGTGGACACACACGTAATATTCACATCATAACATAACAACCCGTAATCCAGTTGTTACAATTTCATATATACTATAATCTATACTAACTATTCATATAAAAGGGCTTGAAGTGTTGTGGTTTTTGAATGATCGATTTTACGCTCACTAAACTGTATACTTCTACATAAAGATTAAAAATAGACCTGGTATGTTCCTATATAGGTACCTACTTTATAGAGTAGATTGATGCTGAATGCAACATATACAAGAAATAACAGCAATTCATACTTTAGCTATTTGAAATCATAAACTAAAGATGAAGTATGGTTTTAGTTTCTTTAAGCAGCAAGTCAACAAACTAAAGAGCATAGAGCAGAGCGTAAGTTGTGTTTTGTGTGTGGTAGTGGTAATAAAGTGTGTTTACTCACTTCATTTTCGGTTCACCTTAACTTAAATGAGTGCACGTGCACCCGGAAGCCAACGTCGTCATTGCATGTTTAGATATTTGGTATTTAATTGGAAGGAAATGTTGCGGATTTCTTTAGCTTTCTCCATGTTGCTGCACTTCTTTACATTTTAATCTTTAGCTATTTTGCAATATAGGGACGCAGCGTCCGAAGTTGTATATATGTAATAATTATACAAGCTTAAGTTTAATCTTGTTGTACACTGTAAGGTTAATATCGATCGTTTAATCAATACTATATGGTAGGTATAGTCGTGAGTTTGCATGAAGTTATACAATTGGGTGCGCGAGTGACTGCACAACATTCTTATATGTTATTATTATCTTTAATTCTTTAATGATTAGCGATTTTAAAATATTGTGTACGTAAATTTAATAATTGCAATATTTTTGCAAGTTCTGACAATTCTAAATGGAATTCTTTACGCTATTCTGGAGCAAATGGATTATGTAGTTCCTCGTCCAGTTATACCTCGTCGCCACTTATAGAAAACTATTAAAATTATCCATCTAAACCGAGGTCTTGCTAAACGCGAAATTGTTGTAAAAATATATAATAATTTTCGTACTATGTTAATTTTTCACAAGGATTAATTCTATTTATCACAAACTTAAATACATGCACCATTTAATGTAATAGTTACTAACATGCTACCTAACAGTGCTTTGTTTGCGCGGATATTCATTAATAAATTAAGTAATAATTCTCTGCATCGATCATACCAATTCAAAGATCAGTTGAGTCTCGCTTTAAATGAAGGATATATCTTTTTACGCTGCGTCCTTCATTTTGATGAATGGGACTTTATGAAAATTTATAGGCTCCTGGCCAGGCCCGGGATCAAATTACTTTAATTCATTAGTTGACCATCAGAGAGTCATCAAATTCTGCGAATTACTTAATTATTTCACCGAGTTATTGATAATCGTCACTGCTTCATTGCTTAATTCAATATCGTTATCCAAACATATTTGACAAATATTCTGTTTAGCCAAAAGTAAAGCGTTTGCTGTAACATGTATTCACTAATTAAATTTATTGGTAATTCAAGGGTACCTATTATTATTTTATTATAGTTGCACTTACGGTATATACGGTTATAATAATTATGCCTTGGCCTTATACATTAGTTACGTATGTAGCAATTATGTTTATGCTATACAATTACATTAAACAAAATAATTGCTACACGCAACCACCCAGCAATTAATCTAATCAATATATTTATTGATCCCAATAATCTTGCTATATGTATGTAAAGCCATTCAGTATAGTTAAAGGAGACTAGACAAGGGTGAAATAAAAAAAGCAAATTCTATAAAAGTCTTAAAAATGTTGTCGAAAAAGTCATTTAAATATTTTGGCATGTTCATCAATTTAGGAGCGTTCTTTAAAATATTCAATTTTTATTGGGATCACAAGAAAGCAAGACTTGTGACTAATAATATAAGTCTAACGCAAAGTTTCCTAAGCAAAACAGTATGCACTTTATGTATTATTGTTTACTCACTTTACTTATCTGCAAGGCTTTATACTGAAATAAAAAATGGCTCAAAGGACTATTCAGGACTATCTCTATTAGCATTTTACCTACTAGCATATTTGTGGGGCGCCTTATATCATTATGATATATGCACAAAAATAGACGACATGGCATTCTTGATTGAACAACTTGCTTTGACTGACAATCAACTAGAAGGTTTGAAAAATACAATTTTAACTATTTAATTAATTATTATTAATTATTGATTTTAATTATAAAACAGTTTTGCTATTTAATTAACCACTGTAATAAACGTTGTAAAAAAATTAAGTTATCAAACGAACTACATTTGCCATGATACAATTAAATGTACTTGATATTATAGTGTTGTTGCCCAACTCATTGAATGGTTCGCTTTGGTCGTCTCCTGGAAAATTACTGGAACTATTCTTGCTATTTAATTTGATTAGCAGTGTATCAATAACGTTAATATTAGCCCTCCTCTTTTTGATTACTTTTCGTGAGAAAATGTTCATTACGTCATTGTTTCCCAATAATTACTTGGAAGCAAGTTGGATAATTATCATAGCTCTGCCTATTGAATTTTGGACTAAATTTTCCTTGTGTCACATCCTACATTTTATAGGGGTGTACGTGCAGATTTACCTTACAGCTACTTCCCACTGGATTAATCGTATAAGGTACGCAATTGCTCAGTTTCTTAATTATCCCTGGCAAATAATTAGGAGAAATAAACCGTGATAAACGTTGTAGCAGAGCCAGCGGGAATTTTAGTGAGACTGGTACTATATATTCTTTGGTTGTATTTCGCTTTCAAATATTGTAATCGACGTGGAATTATTTCGTCCATGCAGAATTAAAGTTTCAAATTCAAAATTTTAATATTGTCTCAAAAATGTGCTAATAATAATACATAGAAAACAAATGCATTAAATGGGGATTTATTTAGTGCATGGGCATCTAATGTTTAGGTAATGTTTTCATCAAAATTACTAAGATAGTTCCCCGATGGGGAATTATTATTATTGCGTCTTGCGTCACGGTGAATTAATCTATTGTGGCTGATACTGTATTTATAAATTGAGAAAATATTGTTTTTAAAGTATTTGTGCAATATATCATATATACATACTTGAATTGGACATGAAAATAACTTGTTATCATTGTTCAATATTTCAGAGCTGCAAAAGTGGGGCTACAACTAAAGATTTTTCGAAGACTTCGAGTTGTTAATATTTATTTCAACCATACATTCATAGACGCATTTATTCCTTGTGCTTTTACAATTACTGGTCTTTTCGTTTGTATATCCACCTTTTCCATACTTCGTTTATACGGAATTGTTCCACTGGCCACCTACTTTCTCTATATTTCGAGTGCTTCTACTTGCATTATCGTTGTAACTATCGTATGGGTTTTTTCTGCTCTAATTTTTGAATACTTTCAGAAATATTTACAAGAGTTAAGATGTGATTACAAAAATAGTAGTAAACTAATGCGAAAAAACATCAAAAGTCTACAAGCATTTGGCGTTAGACTAGGGATGCTAAAAACAATAAAATATTTATATGTTTTTGCGTATTATTTATGGATATCTAACTACATTGTAACAATGCTAATTGCTATGCCAGCTTCTGATTTTGAATAAACCATTTGATTGCAAATCTATTCTAAGAACGCAACATGTCTGTTATTAGGTTATTACCGTTGACAGAAATTATTAGTTGTATGCGAAGCATGTCGGGTATTATTTTCAAGGCAAAAAGTCTATTGAACACATCAAATCCTTTTATATAGCTTTTATGTTTCAATCGAGTACAGAAGAACGCAATAAAGATATTTAAAATCTACTACATTCAAAAATATGTTGTCCAAAAAGTGTTTTAAATATTTCGGCATTTATATTAATTTAGGGGCATTCTTTAAAATTTTTCCATTTTATTGGGATCACAAGGAAGAGAGACTTGTGACTAATAGAATAAGTGTAGCGCAAAGTTTCCTAAGTAAAACAGGAGTACCTGTATGCATCATTGTTTATTTAATCTATTTCTCTGTCAGGTTAACTACTGAATTGAAAAATGGTTCAAAGGATTATTCAGGATTATCTCTATTGGCATTTTACTTAATATCATATTTGTGGGGTGCCTTAGAGTTTTATGATATTTTGAGTAAAGAAGACGATATGGTCATCTTGATTCAACAACTTGCTCGGACAGACAATGAACTAGAAGGTATTTTAGGATTTTAAATATTTAAATATTCATTAATTATATATATTACAATTTATTTTAGAGCTGATAATTAAATGGTCTTGATATTACAGCTTTGCTGCCAAATTCATTGGACGATTCACTTTGGTCGTCTCCAGGAAAAATCCTGGAATTGTACATGTTTTTAAATTTGATAAGCAGTGTATCAATAACGATAATATTGGCGTTCCTTTTTTTGATTACTTTCCGTGACAAAATCTTCATAACGTCCCTGCTTCCCAATAATTACTTGGAAGAAAACTGGATAACAATACTTATAGCTCTTCCAATTGAGTTTTGGACTAAATTTTCTGTGTGCCATATTCTTCATTTTATTGGGATGTTTTTACAGATTTACGTTACCACCACTTCCTATTGGATTAATCGAATAAGGTCGGTAAATGTGCAATTATTACAAATACAATATGTATATTTATGACATTGTTCAACGTTGTTAGAAGTGAACACAATTTATCATTTAAAAATTTAGAGCTGCAAAATTTGGACCACGATTGAAGTGTTTTCGGAGACTTCGAGTTCTTAATATTTACTTCAACAAATCGTGTATACACATCTTAGTGCCCTGTGGCTTTACACTTGCTGGTCTCTTCATCTGTATCGCCATCTTTTCAATAATTCGCCTACACGGAATTGTACCAATAGCTACGTATTTTCTCTATATTTGCAGTGGTTCTGCAACTACAATCTTTGTAACCGTCGTTTGGATTTTTTCTGCACTGGTTTACGAATATTCTCTGAAATATTTACAAGAGTTAAGATAAGATTATAATAATAGTAGTAAACTAATGCGAAAATACGTGAAAAGTCTACAAGCATTTGGTATTAGAATGGGAGTACTAAAGGCAATAAAATATTTATACATTTTTGCCTATTATTTATGGATATCTAACTATATTGTAACATTGTTAATATCTATGCCAGCTTCTGTATTCTGGAAATCTTATTGATCTATTATTTATTAAATTTAAGCAATACTAAGCAAGCACTAAGCATACTAAGCATACTAAGCAATACTAAGCAAATAGTTACTTTTAGTAAGACATGCACATGTATTATAGATGACAGGAAATTACTACATGTAAGCTTGTAAGCAAAAATTAATTGAGATATGACAATTAATAATGATAGGGCTGTGAAACAAATGTAGATGCTATTTATGCATACATATTAGTTGCACATTTCCTCATATTTCTTAACTACTGCTTAGACTACTAGCCATTTACTACGGATAGGATTTTATCAGTCGCCACAAAAGACTAAATTCGTCAGCAAACCAAATTTAAATTGACAAACTCATTGTGTCACCAAAAATTCATTTTTCTTATTACCAAATTATTTCATTATTTGTGTAAGTAATGCTGCATAAATGAAAAAAAAACGAATAATACCAAGTTTAGAAGCCATTAATAATACTTCTTGATATTATAGATAAAGTAAGTAGAGTGAATATTAAATATATAAAATTAAATTAAATATATTATTATGTCAGATCCAACTTTTCAAGCAAAAACAGCAGAAATTGTTTGTACTAATTATTAATTTAATAAACTCTAATCAAAATGAATATATAAACTAAATGAATACATATGATCAAAGTGTGTACCTATGATGATATATATACGATAATTGTTTTGCCATTCATTTTTGTTAATGTTTGATGTTTTAATCTAGTCTGCTAACATTTCTCAACCAAAGTCTCTGAAATTAATTTTTCTCTTTCTCGATATGATCGGATTTCCATCACTAGTTTCCGCGAATACATTTTTGTGACAAATGATACAAGAACGAGAGAAAACTTGACTTAGTAAAATTGATTCAAACCTCAATATTATGGTTATATAATTTACATTTATTTTTATTCAATTAATAACTATTAAATTTTCCAGTATTATTGTTCTTATTCTGTACATCGATCGTTACTCGTTTCCACGATGTGTAGATCTCATGTATTTAAATAACCGTAACCGCATTTTTTCCTCAGCGGATCATCCGGGATGGGCGCAGCTGATATAAAATGGTAATATATCACAATTAAACATTGTTGTACAATATACTCATCGTACAAGGGGCTATTTCAGTGTAGTAGCAGATGCAAATAACTAATGGACCGAAACCGCGACAATTTTTTCGAGGATCAAAGTATGTCCATTGTAGTAATAGAAGCAAACAGAAAGCAAGGACTCCCACACCGTGAGAAAGTATATTTTTATTTAAGACTGAAATAGAACAACTTACGTGAGCAATGTTTATTACAGCATGAGCTTGAATAACCGCAGAGGTATCCTACAGGTTTGCAATACCCGAAACATGGCCTTATTTCCGGAGAGTCGTCGTCATGTCCGTCCTCATCATAATCACCACCATGTGGCTTTGCGCTGCTCATCACGATTGCAAATGCAGCAATAGCAATTGCCACAAAAAGGAGATATGGGGATACTAAAATATAAAAACATTATAATTAAACTGACTATGATTTAGCGACAAGATTTTGCATATTAGAGTTAAGAACTTATAAAAATATATAGTAGGTAAAATGAAAAAAATTATTCTGGTACATTAATAACAGCAAAGTTCTTCATGTTACAAAAGTAATTATTATTCATGGTGAAATTGAATCCCAATTAAAATGCATTGTTTGAAAAGACGAACGGCTTTTTACCTGATTTTTAATTCCTAATAATATTGAAAAATTACACAAATCCCATTGGAAATAGTTGAAAATTAATTAATTAATTATAGACTGAATCACTGTACGCATAGTAAGTTCACAAGATAATTTTAAATGAAGAAAAGTGTAATTTACAATAATATTACTGTAGAGAATTGTTTTAGTATTTAAAAAAAAATTAATTCTTACCCATTATGTGTTGTATGTGTGCTTTCCGAGGTGTTATTCCCAAAAAAGTGAATGAGAGTACATATGGTTGAGTTGATCTACTATATACCACACTAAAACAATTAAAAATTAAATATGGCAGTTATTATATTTCAATGTAAACGCATTTTTTAATGTAACTAATTGACCAATTATTATTATTGTCAATGTTATGACCGTTGTTTATAGCCCGACACAGGGCTTATATAGAGCTGCTGTCTGGATGAATGTCCGCTCTAAAATATTTTTTTAATGCTGCATAATATTTATTCAAGGTTCCACAACCCTCACTATAATAGGCAAAGCTAGATATAACACTTTTTGTACTCAAATAATCTCAAATACTGCTTCTATTTCTATCATAAACAATAATTAAGCCTGCAAACATAATGGCAACACTTTTACCACCATTTTTGGCCCGATTACTGAGAGGAAAGATATTTCTGCACTTTACCCGGGAATAAATATTTCTCTTCCTGACCGATTTTTTGACCAATGAACTCGGCCAGAGATGCGGTCTAAAACGTTCAAATCCGAGGTTGAAATAGGTTTTTCAAAAATTTATTCTTCTTACTGTCTTCGTCAATAGGACAGACAATGCAACATTATAAATAGTTAACTTACACATTGATATTGAAGATTGCAGCAACAGGGAGCCGTATAAATTTCTTAATTTTAATTTTGGCTAATAAAATAAGTATTCTAGGGTGACAAGTGTGCTTGTATGTACATAATTGGAAATACTGTGACTAGAAATTATTGATCACTTAATTTATTCAACCTTCAATATAGGGAATAACAATGGTGTAATAAAATATCTGTAAAAGGTAGCCAGCCATACTGCAGTATTGAACAAGCAATTAATAATGTGAAGCAAATCTTCTAAAATTGCATATCCTTTATGAATTTTTCAATAGAATTACATATCTATTTCCTAGTCGTACATACTTACAGCACAGCTACACATTTGTCGTTGAAAAAATGACCCCGATAAATCAAAAATTGCCACCTATAAAATATGACTTATAGCCTATAACAGCGGGGGCCACTGGAAATGCTGACTATATGGTATAAATAATAGTACATCTGAAATGACTTAATTTGAACCCTAAGGTAGAATAAAGGGAATTGGCAGTAGAATAAAAGGAATAGCAGTTTTCCGATAAA
>JAQFYC010004689.1:0-16407 GCA_034694165.1 Tomocerus mixtus | reverse complement strand
TTGTCGTTGGGCGAATAGTCGCCTGGGCGAATTGTCGCATTGGGCGAATTGTCGCCTGGGCGAATTGTCATGGAATCATCACTGTCAGTATCTCTAGTGTAGGATATCGTTTAGTTGATTTGACAAGAATGAGGTTGTGCCACTGTTTGTCTCACTTTCAACATTATAATGCTCCGCAATCTTAACTATTTAGTATGTGCCATATAATTCTCAATATCTAAATATTTTGCTATTGAAGGGCTAACAATAGGTATACAACAAATTGTCAGAAATTGTTTACGAAAAGTGTGTTAATTGCCTTTACATTATTTGCACATTTTATCAAGCCTGTAATAAGTACCATTACAGAACACCACAGAAGAGTAGAAAGGCGAAATGAAATTAGGATCTGTTAGTAGCTGGAAGTTGGCATACCTCAAATGGTATTTTTGATATTTACTGCCAAATTAAACGCAAGAACAAGATAACGATGTACTAAAATTTTATTGAAGCGCATTTTTATAGTGAAATAAAATTTTGTGAGCTATCAAAGATAATTATTGCTTTGCACTCAAAAATATTCATTAACGAATAGACTTTCTGAGTTAAATGCCTAGATTTACGCTAATACAAATTACCTACAGACATGAAATACTTTCTTCGTAAATATATATTTATACATTATAGACTATTTGGTAGATTTGTTAAAAAATGTCGTTTAGATATAAATTACCTACAGTATAACCTATATACGTAATATTATGTACTTCAGCCCATGAAATATCAATGATTTTCAATGAACTGGAAAGAAGTTAGAGCTTTTGACCAGCATTGTCATGTTCAAATCCATTCTTGGCATCATTATCCAAAAACGTCAATACCAGTAGGGGCTGCGTCTATAATTATTTATTTCTGGGCTTCAGGTTAAGTAGTAGTTGCTTTCTTGGCTTTATCTTATTCAAGAAAATTGATGCCAATTTGCGAAGGAGTGAGCTATCAACAAGGCCAAAAGACGGTCCGAGTCTAACTGAAAAATGTTTCTTTCTATGTAGAAATGTAGCAAATGCCAAATAGAAAAATAACGACTAAAATTGAAGGCTTATTATTATTTAATGCGTGTGCTTCCCATTACCTTTAGTCGCTGCCAATTTTCTCCCAGAAAATTATAGTAAACGTTTCCCGAAAGAAATGAATTATTTTCAATTTCCTTGGCGAACTTTTTCTAGGACTTTATGACACAGTAGATTGACTTCTAAACTTTGCCCTTAGCGTATGTCCAACGAGTTATAGTTATGTATTTATGTCTTCGTCATCTCTGCAATTATTTATTTATGCTTAAATTGCATATTGTCGTCAGTTTTTGTGCTCTGTTCATGTAGTTATGCAAAATGGAGATAAAGGCTACATTTCTAAGTCTTTTAAAGGTAGTATCTCAAGTGTGCATCTAAAAACATCTAGTTAACTTATATCTTGACAAATATTAGCAAACGTCAGTCATAAAGGCATCCGATTCACAAAGTCCACAAGCATTTATTAAGCTAGCATTTATTTTCTGCATGTAACCTTGAAAATATTTTAGATGCTATAGATTATGGATCATCCAACTGCATTAAGAATTTAAAACACTGTAGTAGACCTTTTAGTAGGTTTAAGTATCTGCCCTTGACATAATCCAATAAAAAAGTTGGTACAACACATTTCCTTCAACGAGTGCATTATTACCGGATCATTACTAAAGTGTACACAAGAAATAATATTCGATCAAGGTGTAACAATTAATTATCATTGTACATAATATAGGCATAACTCTGGCTAAACTACACCGTCATCCCTTTAAGATGGAGAAGGATAATCGCCCCGAAACTCTCTGTCGAGTGTGTGGGGATAAAGCAAGTGGAAAACATTATGGCGTCAGTTCCTGTGATGGATGTAGAGGATTCTTTAAGAGATCTATCAGAAGGTACATTTGCTTCTTGCATATTTTGATGTAATTAACATCTTAAACAAGTATTTAATTACCAGATAAGTATTTGTTGTATACAGTATATCTGTATTAGGAGTTAACGAAATGTTAATTGGGCAATTTATTATACTTATTATCTCTTTACCATTTTCGGATCTCACTATTATCTACATTTTATTTTCAAGGGAAAAATTTATTTTCAAAGGAAAAATATATTTTCGTCTCTCTACCCAGCTAAAGTTACAATCATAGTCAAAATGAATTCTCAACTCAAGAATATAATTTATTTGTATCTATATTTAGGAATTTGGATTATGTCTGCAAGGAGAACAACAGCTGTATCGTGGATGTCACGCGTCGAAATCAATGTCAAGCTTGTCGATTTAAAAAATGTCTACAAGTCAGCATGAAACGGGACGGTGAGTTGAAAGTTTGAAAATACAGAGGTCTTTACGAAGCTTTCCATGAGCTAATTATAATTATAGTAAAAGTAATTATGTTGTGCACAATACTCTACTTGTGACAAGAAACATTTCTCTTGAAGCGAATGATATTTCATTTCATGTATTCAATTCAGTTTACTTCATAAAAGAAATTTTCTGACATGGCTTCAGCAGACGTTGATTAATTCTGCTTTCTCCAAGGAGTCCCAAGCAAGGTGTCTTCTAAATGTATTCTTGTGAGAATATTGGAAAGGAGTAGCCTTCGGCTTTCTGTCACATTTTCAGAGTTGCTTTGTATTGTAACTATTGTAAGTAGTCTATTGTGTAGGTACCTACTTCACTAATATTGAATCCAAATCAGGCATTTCTCGTGTCGATGTCGACCTCGAATCGGGTTTGCTTTGGCTGGACTATGAACGACAGCGTAAAAGACGACAAAGACTAGTCTGGTGGTAGCCTATTAAATACTGATAAAAAATTCATAAGAACATTGAACATGGCTAGCTTAAGAGTTTAGTCATTTAATAATCCGATTTTCCAGAAGTTACGTATATTTACCCAACTCGTCATGCTTATTTGCGACTAGTACTATAATATGTTCCTTCCTGTCTCACAAACATAAATATATATTCAGAGTATAACGAAATGTTCATATTACACGAAAAGAGGGATGATATACGATTCTGTAAATGTTGGTTATATCATAAGGGCAAAATAGGCGGCTCGAAGTCGAAGCTTACCCACGCTGCGTATAATATTGATTTGACTTCCAGGCAGCAACTTACTGTGTACATAAATACTTATATACTTAACTTATTATGAAGAAAAGCTTTATTACTTGATTTCATATACCTCATTACGTACGGGCATGAAATGAAGTTTCCAGGTAATTGTTGCGGAGGGATAAATTAACAGCAAATATAATTGCAGAAAGCTTTCATATACTATTTAAAACTTCAGCGTTTGTGGGACATCCAATTATTTCTTAACTTTCTTAGACTATAGGCTCCATGATATTTAGTCTTAAATACAATTTACATATCTTTTAGGTGCTAATCATACCTAATTAACCTAAATACTTAATTTATAACAGTGTGATAGTTTCCTTGTGAGTGCATTTGCATTGTAAATGGTGAGTACCTATATAGTCTCCAAAAGTAATGGCAAATAAAAGTCAAAGTGAATTGCAAGATAAGTCAGAAATCGCAGAAACATTTAAGATAAGGTCTATGTAAGTAGGCACCCCTGTAATTAGGATACTCTATGCCATATTAAACAGACCCCGTGCATGCTATCTGTATTTCTGCATAGGCTTTAGTGTAAACCATATTTAGTTTGGTTGGTTACTTAAACTTGGTATGCAAAATGATTAAATGTAAATAATATAGTCATATACAGATAAGTAAATAGGATTGCAGAGGAACCTTTACTCAAAGCACCCTTATTGCAGCAATAATGTTATATGAATGACGATATAGAATTTCATTATAGATAAGTAGTGAGTCTTTGATATCATTTTTGCAGTTCTGCCTCTGCTTGGTAAGGAAAAGATGAGATGGTTAGGTAATAAAAGGTAGGAGCCCTATTGCTATTGTATTGTGCATTGTACACATAAAAGTACCCACTACCGACTTACAACTTACATGTTACATAATGTGAAAATGTCCAGCTGGTTGTCTGTACGTATTATTATTGCGTGACTAATGACAGCCTTTTAAGTTGTCATAAGTTTGGTGGATTAATTTTTGATGGCTGCTTGAGCTTGATTTTTGATGTTAAGGCTACCGGGTGGAGGGTGTCTTGTAGGATGTAAAATATTTCTTGTAAATGCATTTTCTCATCCAATGGCTCTTTCGAATAATATTTATCTAACCATATTCAACCTGCGTGAAATATTATAATCGAATCGTAATGCATCTAGTAAATGTAATCACAGTTATTTGCAATACCTCTTTAGTAAGTTATGATTAATTTATCAACCTTGCTTTGAATAAGATGCTAATAAGATGAAAAGAGTTTTTATGTATTCATTTTTGCTAGAGCATAGAGGCTTAACTGTTTTTGTTACAATTTATTTTCACTTAGGAAGTTCAAAATTAGAGTTCCTTCTTAGTTCTTAGGTATGTATGTATTAACTTTGTCTTCATTAATTCATTTAGCCACAGAGAAGGAACCATATTTTACAGGATCTCACAATCTTTTTATGCAAATGCGTATTATGGAAGCATTACGTAGAAAGTTACATCAGAATTCCATTAACTCTCAGTATTATAAGGTTTTACGCAACTTGTTATAATTGCCTAGGATTTCTTGAAGTGTGTTAAAGTAAAGTTGAAGACATGTGGAGCTAGCGACCGAATTTGTGGTTTGATTTTGGTAACCGAAAGCTAGGTATATAACCAGAAAGGGAAGGAAGAAGGACAATTTAGTGATTGTGAGGTTAGAGAGCTGATGATGAGGAGTTGAGTGTGACTGTGACTATCTATAGCTCCTGTTCAGTTCTGCTATAGTGTTACACTGACTGCCGTGACAAAAGAGTCCTTTTCGACCCACTCGAAAGTCATGTTCATGTTTATTCTGCCATTAGGGATGAAGGACTGTGAATGCCGTAAATGTCAGCTGCACGCATTCTCATGCCTTATTGTTGTTTAAGTATATGCTGCATTGTTAACATTAAGCAAACCCAACCTTATACTCACTTATATTCTAAATATATATTCTGCACTGCTAAATATGTATCTCTCAGTTTCCTGCTTCTGTGTGTACATATATTATATACATATACTATTATATATAGTTACTGCTAATACTTAGAATAGAAAATGACACTCTTGCTAGTCCTGCAGCGTACGAAAGGCAAGTAAGTGATGTCCTTACTTATATAACATATTATTATAAGATGTGTATATATTATTGGGACTTACTTTTACGTCATTTCGTCTTCATTATGTTTTCTATGATTGCAGCGTTGTTACCTTAGTCCTTTGCTGTGTGCCTCTTTTTATATTTATGATGTCATGTCATGTAGATGTAGGTGTAGGGTAGCAATAATTATCTCATTCTCACTTTCAATTGTTTAATTTTAAAAAGTATAATACCATTTTATGTAAAGCAAGTATTAAATATTTTAAAATGTTCGCACTACGCATTAACTAATAGTAACTTGCGAATTTTTTAAATTAAAAAAATTTAAATCCTAAATTAATTAGCACTCCAGTGAAACGACGAAATCTACCTTCATGAAGATCATTATTGTTGATTTCGTACAAGACTTGATCAAATGTGGTATATTTTATTTGGTACTTTCACTCCTATAGAGCATAAATGTAATATTATATATACGAGTAGTTGCATGGTTGTGTATTGCGTCTTGCTTCTGTCAGACTTTGTCCTTCCGTTTTTGTTAGAATGGGCCATTTCATAAATAGGGTTCAGACCGCAGAGAAAACAATAAACTACTTGTCCGGATTAGTTGGATAGTGCAGTGCAGAACTGCATTTAAAAAACTCTTCAATTTGCCGAATTGAAAGTACCTACACATATTAAGATATTTTTTCAGTATCTATTTATACGGGGCTACTTGAGAAATACATGTTTGTGATCTCTAGTCTAGAAGTAAATAAATAGTTGTGGCTGTTGCATATATTTGTATGACAGGGTGTGAATGAATTAACAAAAATATAGGATTGCTTTATATTTATGCCATGTTTATGTTAAGGTTACATAGACTCTTGAGTCATAGGTGTAGGTTAGAAAAATTGTAAAGATATGTTAGCATAGTTTTATAATTCAGCACCTCTGCTGCAAACAGTATTTTTTCATTTTAAATAGGGCAAATAAGTATGATGTAAAAGTATGCAATTAAGTAAGCTCATAGTATTTGTGATATAAATGCATATAATATATATAAGTTAGAAAGTTAGCAGAGTAGGGAAAGTTAACGGCGAAGGTAATCTTCAATCTGAATTTGAACTGCCTAGTCTTTTCCAGGAAGAGGTAAACTGAGACTGTATGTAGAATTAGATGCACATGTTCTGATGTACGTGTAGACTGTAGACTTCCTCCAATAGTTCCAAATGTGTAAACCAACATTGACACTCAATATATAAACTACTTAACATGCTCCATACTACTTATGTGCGTACCTATTTGTAAGTATTATTTGCTAATCATCACGTTTGTTTGTTCAGTTGATGTTATGTTTGCCTTCCGTCACTTGCAGAAAATCTTTTATCCTAATTTCATGCGTTATTGTAACAGTACAGTAACTAAGCTGAACTAAACAGTTGAAATATTCCTTCTCTTACAAATCAACTCAACACTTACTTTTCCCAATTATATTTACATAGATAATAATTTACTTTTCACGCATCATTGGTAAACATTGTATGATTGTATGTGCATTAGTTAATAACACTTTACATGCTTATGACAATAATTACAGTACAACTTCCCCTATAGCATTGGTGTGTTTAAAAGCAATAATATAACAATGGAGAAAATAAAAGAAAAGTTTTACAAGATCTTCTTAGATCTGTATAAGCATAGTGTAAACGTAAAATAATGTTTTGGTTTGTTGAACAATAATTTAAAAAAGCAATTCGCCCTTTAGCAGTACAGCATGAACGGGCACCGAGAGCAACATCATCCAAGCCAAAGTACCTTCCCCAATTTGGTGCCGGATTCACCCCGTATTACTTCCCCTTCAAGCCTGCATTCTATTCACCCTTCTTCAATTCTCCATCCAGTGGCGCAAGTTTCTCAGCAGCCACGATCCTCTCCGGAAGAAATGTCAACTTGAATCTCGCAAATGACCTTTACCCTGCTGCAGTGGCAGCGGCCGCTGCTGTGCACAACAATCCGCCACCGTCGCATCCGCCAACCCCATCAGTATTAGTGGAAAAGGAACAAGTCTCCTCAAATGGTACACAGTCACAAATTGTCAACAAGGAAGACGAAGTGAGCTCTTCAGGAGGGGAAGAGCAAGGGAGCACTTACTACAAATTTTTGGAGAGCCTGAGTGTGGGCAGTTTGGCCAATGAAAGCATTTACGAGTCTGCAGCCAAACTTCTCTTTTTAAGCGTCAAGTGGGCACGAAGTGTTCCCTCATTTTTAAGTGTAAGTGTTTTGTTTGCAGCAATCATATTAAGATAAATGACATAACTAGAGCAAAATATCTGTAAATACTTAAAATATTCTTATCTTTTGCATTTACAGCTCCCTTTTCGGGATCAAGCAGTTTTGCTTGAAGAAGCGTGGCCTGAACTCTTTATTCTCAGTGCGGCTCAATGGGGACTTGGTGTAGATGAAGGTAGTGAATCTAGAAAATATTCTGGAGATATTAATTTTGATGCGTGATTTGTGGTTACGGATAACTTTATTGTTTAAAAAGTAAGGGTACCTCTATATAAAATGTGTAGTGTAAAGAGAATATTTTACTTTGTCACAGGTGCTTTGGTTTCTGGTTCTGTTGTTCCAAGGCCGAGGCATGACGCATTACTATCGGACGCTCGCATGCTAAGGGAAACCCTGGACAGAATCGGTAGTATCCGACCCGATCATACGGAACTGGCTTGTCTCAAAGCACTTGTGCTCTTTAAGCCAGGTTAGATTAAGCAATTATTATTTTATCAAGCCCTATGTTATATCTTTGTAGCCCATATCTATGTCTATTACATTAGGAACCGAATCAGTTTCATATGAAATAATATTCTCCCTTTTGACTTTATTGACAGAAACTAGTACACTAAGAGAGCAGCTGCAGGTGGAAATTCTCCAGGATCAAACTCATGTCATGCTTCAGGAATATTGCGCTGGAAAAAATCCCCCGAGTAAAATTAGATTCGGAAAATTATTACTGATTTTGCCATTAATCAGGAGAATCAGCGGAAAGGTTCTGGAAGAACTCTTTTTCAAGCAAACTGTTGGAGATATACCGATAGAGCGGCTTTTGTGCGATATGTTCAAATCATAGTCTTACTGATGCATAATTTAATTAATTACTGTAAGAATATCCATCATAATAATATACATGTGTACGCAACTCTTAATGTACCTTACTGTCCATTTCCAGTAGAAAGCATCCGCAAATCAAGAATTTGTTATTATAACATTTAATTTAGGACTTGAGATCCCAAACAACCTATAGTACTTATTATAGTACTTACTTAATATTAATAGACTTACTTTGCCATAAGTTTTTACATTTACTTTACCTTAATTTTACTCATTACCAAAAAAATATCCAAATCCATAAAAATACTTATTGCTCGTATAAATACTTACTTTACCCGCTTTACCCTAACTTTTAGTGGGATTTGGATATTGTTTTGGCAAATGAAAAAAAATGGCAAGTTTACTTATGGTGCCATTAAATATAAGCCAATATTAAATTGCACGTTGATATAATTTATTGGATCTCAAGATTTATGTTAATGTAATGTTGTATGGGTACTTTGTTTTATATAGAAATACAAATAAATATTGTAAGTATTAAAATTAAGTTTACGATTAGTATTGGAAAACTAAATTGTCGTTGTTTGTGTAGTAATGTACGAACATTATTTTGTAGTAAATGTGGAAATTTTGCATACAATAAGAATAAGTCCATTCTATTGCCCTGATTAGTAAAGTATTGACTCACATAAATGCATGTGTATTACTCATTACTAGTATTTTATGCACAGCTTTACTTAGGTAGTTTAGTATTTTTACTTGCAGGATAAAAAATAAAAGTTAATAAAAGAATTCATCCTCGCAATTCATCATCCTAGTATCATTATTTCACTGCATGATAATGTAAATGTAGAAAAGGAACGGTTTCCAAAAATTTCCAGAAAATACTAAAATTGAATCAAAAAATTGATCCCATAGTGACAATTTTCTTGAATTATAAGATTTACGCAAATGAAATTCCTAATAAAATTTCATTTCCAGTTTCGATTTTACCGAATCGAGTTTGCTGCCACGAAAATCTGAAAAAGTGTTGTATGTGATTATGATCATCACAATTTATTCATCTGTACAGTTTTCAAAAATATAAGCTAAGTAACTGAAAGGGGCGAATTTCTCAAGCAAGTGGTAGAATTTAGATTATTCTTAATCTGCATACAAGAAAATAGTTTCTTCGACCATGGAAATGGAGAATGATGTGGAGGAAGATCAGTCAGAATTCATTTTACCATCGAAAGATATGTGTGTCTTGGAGGAGCAAAAGAAAAAGGTTTTACGACAAAGAGCCAAGTTTGTAAGAAATACGATGGGGTATGATTCCAGTTCGGATGCAGAATTGGGAAAAGAAGAACATAGTTATTGTGGAGAAGTTGTCCAGTCAGGTCGCAGTGAGACAAGCATCATTAGTAATGGGTCAGCATACAGCCGGAAGTCCGTATCTCGAAGAACTCCCAATGTTGTTGCAACAGATCACAGAACGGGTTCCGGAAGATCCCTTAATTTGTCTAATTCCGAAATACGGAAGATCCGGGGAGGTGCAGACGGAGATAAATGTCGACAGAGTCCATCATTTAATGCTTTACAGAAAAAATTTCAGCATACCAATGATTTACAGCGTCCCAGCTCAAGTCATGAATTCCATCGGGGAGACGCTGTGAACTACAATGAGAAAGAACGTCCATCAACCGCTATGTCATTAAATAGACATTATGAATCGTCATCGCCAGAATGTACACCAAGAACGACTACTGGTCCAACTAGCCCCAGATGTGTTTGCTCCTTTACTTCAATTGACACCGTAATTCCTGAAGAAGATGAGCCGGAGGATATCAATAGCAATCCCACACAAGGTATATCTTCAGCAAAATATCTACTAAAATAAATGTAGCCTTTCCCAAAACATCATACAAAATGAAATTAAGTAATTGCAAAATAATAATTTTTTGTTATAACTTTATTGTGTATAGAAAATGGAACAGGTTCCGATGAACCCGAGTGCGATATAATGGTGATCAGGATGACCAAAGACAGAAGCGACGATTCCGGAGCGGACACTGATTCTACCGTTGCTGAAAATATACGTGCTAAAAGTTCTTTGAGTAAATCTTCTTCTGAATCGGAGTACACCGAGGTATCGGAGCAGCAGTCAGCTTCCGTAATTGAAGAAGCGTTTTCACAGAAAACTCCGTCTGCAAAAAATTCTTTTGTAAAATCAGAGGATTCTAAAGAAGGGGTCCCTGTCTGTCCCCAGCCTCCACCTAATCGAATTAAATCAGGAGCAAAGGCAAAGTTACAATATCCTTCTCCGGCTGATTACGGTGTTTATACTGGAGTTCCTGAAAGCACAATATCCCGACAATCTTATGGAACAAACATCAACAAATCTCATGATACTCAGAAAGTAGACAAATCTACTTATGAAGCGATCCTAAAGATGTTCATTATCGACGAAAGCCTGAACTATGAAGAATACTACAATGCAAGCACCAGTTTGATGCAAAAAGTTTTAGACGAAAAGGATGGTCTAACCTACAAATTTTACAACGTAAGAATTTCATAAAAATGGATACCAGAAGTTAAAATTAAATTCATTACATTTTTCCCTAATGTTTTTTGTGCATGAACAGATGCAAAAGAATGGAGATGACGTAACGTATTCGCTGGCTCCAAATCAAATTATTGATAATTTGGAAATGTTTGTAATGCATCCTGTTCCTCCTGGATATATCATAAAGTGTCGCATCACCAGAAATCGACGTGGCCTTGAAAAAAACATGTTCCCTGTGTACTATATGCATTTGGAACGTGATGACGGCAGAAAAGTTGTCAAAATTATTTTTCATTATTCCAAAATAACATAATAATTACTGTGTGTTTGGAATTCAAAATATTGTCTTGTTGACATTTTTATTTTAGAACTTGCTAATGGTGGCACGAAAGCGAAAGAAGAGTGCAACTAGCAATTACACGATAACTACCGATCCTACAGACATGTCCAAGGAAAGTGAGGCTGTTGTGGGAAGTTGTCGTTCGAACCTCCTTGGGACCAATTTTAGTATGTACGATGGGCTAATGTCGTACAAGCATTTCAAATTTCATGAACGAATCTTTACAAATTCTGCAATACTGTACCAGTATCGGGAAGAATTGGGTGTTGTTCTCTATGTAATTCTTTTAACCGTTCAATTACTTAATCCCGTACACGTAGGTTTAGTGGGATTCATTATTAATGGTCTGCAAAATTAAAATTTCAGGAAACAAACATCTTGGGATTTAAAGGACCTCGTAAAATGGATGTTGTGATTCCGAAAATGATCAGCGTTTCTGCCCGCATGGAGATGCGACCAGATAAAAGGAAGGACACTCTCATGGGTAAAATTAATAGTCCATCGTAATAATTAGCTTTTAAGAAGCTGTATTAATATTTTCTATTTTCTTCAGAAAAAATGAAACGAAACGAAATGGATCATCTTCAAAAACTGAAGAACAAAACTCCCGTCTGGAATGTTGACAATCAATCCTTTGTTCTCAATTTTCATGGTCGAGTAACCCATGCATCCGTTAAAAATTTTCAATTGGTCAACAAAGATACTGGTACAGTTTAATTCATTGATATTGGTATCTTGATAAACACTACGATGAGTTACTTTCCATGATAGTAATCGTATTTTTAAATCAAACTCTGTAGATGGATATTGTGGATTGCAATTTGGACGTGTGGCTGAAGATATCTTCCATTTGGACTTTGGATATCCAATGTGTCCACTTCAAGCCTTTTCAATTGTTCTGAGTAGTTTTGATTCAAAACTCGCTTGCGAATAATTGCATCACATTACATCACTTACAAAAATTGTACACACAGTGTTACAGCAGGCAAAGACAAATCAATCTTCTATCTAACAACATGCTCCTGTCTTACTTCAAGCAATACCTTCAAGTTCTGTGATGTGAAACAATTCCTTCAACTTTTGTATCTAAACTATATTGCTTATGTACTTTGTGCAATGCATTATGTAGCTAATTAATAATATTACTATAGAGTAGTGTATTTTATTTAATAAATGGAGCATGCCACATCTCTATAAGTCTATAATATACCTAAAACCTACACAGGTACAGTAGGTACTTCTTTGTAATCTCTTAGTCTACGCGTATATACCTCTTCACATTTTGTTCTCTCTCTCTTTAGTGCTTTACTTTGCATTATGTATCATTACAGCAATACACTAGATCTATTTAATATTTAGTCCACATAACACCTATTGCATAATGATTATATGATTTAATTACTCAAACATCCTGTACGAAAATGAAAACACACCAAGAGCTAACTAGACTTGCTATGGTGTTTTAGCATAATACTCAAGGGTAATATTAATTTTTCATGAAACAGATTCCTTATGAAGATTACAGCATGACGAAGGTATTTTTTGTTTGCATTCACTTATCTTTTGCTAGTGCCTTAAGTAAAGATCGTCCTCCTATTAAAATTAAGCAGATAACATGCTAAAACTAACTTAACTAGCAAGTGAAAAGAAATACAATAAGGTTTTGAATTAGGAAGCAATTAACAAACTTGGTGAGCAGAGAAACTGCATAAACCACGAGGACATGGACACAGGTGGAAAATCATAACATTTACAATATTTGCATTATTCTGTATGATAATTTATTAAGCAGAATAAGTGTCTACAATCATTGCATGCGTGTTTCAAAGTTAGAGTTCGAACCACATAACATAATAAATGTGAATACGAGGACGAATTTCATGGAAGTCTCTAAAACATTTTTTGTGTAGATAGAATATAATGGGGAGCATATCGACCTAAGCCACGACATGACATCTGCTCTCTACAACCACACATTATCACCGGAGAGACAACACGATAGAATATTTTATATCTCTTTAGTCTTTAGCTTTAGCATTGGTTAGTTTAGTTAGTTAGGCTAGGATAAGGATACACCGTAGCATGTATCTATTTTACTATGCAAAACCTAAAGCAGGCATGTAATAGAAGGTTCCTTGCTATATAACTAAACACATACTAAATAGTAAAAATGTACTTCACAGGCACACACAGTGCACACTTTAATTTCCACATGGTTTATTCTGTCAAAGATTCTATCTCGCTTAAAAAGCATGAAATTTTAACACTAGGCCGTAGCACGCAATGCAAATACATTGTGTGCAGAATATGGTATCAAACTATAGAATTTAACTCTAATGTGCTATAAAAACATCGGAAGCTTACTGTGATAATGTCTATAATTTTCAGCTCAAAAGTTCCACTTTTTAATCTGCAAATTGAGATATTCACAATCAGCATCAGCAAAAACTAAGGTAGTCATAGCCGATGCAAAAAAATTATATCATTAAGTTAGTCTATGTAATATAATAGATCCATCTGTAATAGTGTGCAATTAAATAATAAATATATGTACTGACAGGTACTGGTATGTAATATACTCCTAGGCCTCTACCTATTTAGGTATCTGTATGTGGTTTGCATGAATGAAGACAAAGCGTTGAAATGCCAAGAAATCCTCAGAAAATGATACTTGATATCTTAATATTGATTATTGGACCATTTGTGCTGGTGTATAGGTATATACCACATTTGTAAGTAAAATAGTAAATAATACAATGAAATGTAGACCAATTTAGATTTAATTGTAATATTATTACGTAAATATGTATACTGCTTAAATTTATTTGATCGCTATAATTATTGTAACAATGGGATATAAACTTTATATTTATATGCACTATGCACTAGTCTAGTACACATTATGTACCTTGATTTATTGTGCATAAGGAAAATATAGTAAATAATTCCTATTATTTAACTTACTTAACATTAGTGCGTCAAAATAATTTCAGTTTCTTTCCTTGTGTAGTTAATAATTAACATCCAAGGAGCTATTTAACTTTTAGAGACAAAACTACTAGATTCTTTTGGTATATCTACCTAATGAATTTCCATTTGCGCAATCAAGATGATATGTTTTTAAACGATTAGCAATTACTTACTTAACTTCTGTCGCAACATTAAAATAGAACAGAGTGTTGGCCTTAAAACATAAATGGCTCTATTTTTCTGTATTTGTATATTCTAATCCTTGAACTACAATTAAAATTATAAGATAAGGGAACCCATGCAATAATATCCAAGTTCAAAGATTAACCGTGTTGACAAACAGTACCAGTGTCAATAGCATTTACACGAGATCAATCATTGACAATGAATATGAAGTAACTTACCTATAACAATAACCTTCTAATAACTTGCAGACGGTTAAAAAATGCTTATGCTTTATGGACTGTGGAAACTCTTCTATCCACAACTGAAACTAATTTTATGACAATTTATGACATAGTACCTATATAAATAAACATATAACATTCTATTAGCTAGAAAGATATTCAAAAATATTTACTAGACGATTTAGACAGACTAGGTAGACAGAATTGGACATAAGTTATGTTATGTTCCCTAATTAGAGCTACTATGTGGAAATGATTAAAAACCACACGACTTTCGTAAGAAAAATTACTTTGTTTGAAGCGTTATTTCTTAAACCTACTTGTATACTTATGTACATATATATGCATCCATTCACATCTACTAACAAGAGTAAATTGCATAATTGTTAGTAATCAATACCCCAAATACACATTCCTTAACTCAAAACATGTTCTCAACTCGCCTGTTATGTGCAGTCTGGTTTATAGCACAGTGTCGTTGAACTGCTTGTATTTATTGTCTATGATTACATGTTGTATCTGTTAAAATTCTCTTAAAGGACACTATGTGAACTTTGAATGTTTGAAGAAACGAGTCTTATATTAATGCAAATTAATTGAGTTTAGGTCAGGCCAACTGCAACACTTAAGTTTTAATACAAAAATTTAGTTTATTTGACCCAATTAGCAAACATGCTGGCTGTTATGTTCCTAATAATTTCTGGCTGATTGTTTTTTGTGTACTAGAAGTTTGTGTCATAAAAATGTAACAAAATTGCACATAATTTGTTAAAGATAAAAACATTCAAGAATTCTCACAGTTTCCAAGCTTCTTGATAACTAGAATACGAATACATAATTATCTAATCATTTTCATATTATTTAAGCTGACATGCATCTATAGGGTATGTTATGGGGATGTACTGCACAGGACTATTGCAAACTTTAAAAATATTAGTCTCAGCAAAATTAAAGAAAAACTATTGCATGAAGATCTTACGTTACATATTACATTGATAAACTCAAAAGAAATGAATTGCCCAGCTTAATTACTTACTATGCAATTCCATCTGATGTTGAATACAAAGCTTTAGCTTCTTTATGCTCAGGTGCGTTCACATTTTATTGTACATGCAGTAATATATAATTACGTTGCGTATACTACATAATATTATGAGAAGCAAGTTTGTACTTATTACATTTTGCAATGCAAAGTGCATTCTGTAGAACATTTGTATTACAGACAGTCTGCTAATGCTTTGACGAAAGGAATCCTTTATGATTATTGTTAACAATTTGTACAAAAGTGAATGTAAGTATAGCGATAATTATTTATGGCGTTAGTGAATGCATAGAAAAGTGCCAGAAATCTCAGATAGTAATATGTAAATTGTATACTGATAAGGGAATAATAACAAGGTGTCTGACATATCTGTATCCATTTCTTGATTGACAGACCACCGCAGGAAAGGCTTAACTATAAATATTTCGCTTTTATTTTTAATGCAGAAAATCTTCAGTATAAATGCAATGTAATACATTATGCACCTGCCTGGCTTATATTTACAAAAAATATTTGCAACGTGACCTAAGCCAATAAACTAAATCATTCGAAAATATTACATTCTCATAAATATACATATACATATACAATAGGACACCCATTGTAGGAGCGTTACATAATTGAAACGTAATAGTAGCCGTCTTCTATCGAATCAGTGCGATAAAATTTAGTGCTTATACGGCCATATAGTTATACTTACCTAGGTATTACATATTATGTGCTAAAATAAAGGGCAAGGTTGTTCAGTTCTCCTTCAGTGTGA
>JAQFYC010004688.1:0-16408 GCA_034694165.1 Tomocerus mixtus | reverse complement strand
CTCACTAGCGCCATCAATATTGCTACCGATAACTAAATGGCGTACACATGTATAGATTTGTTCAATTGGGACACAAATTATAACATAGCACAAGATAGCACGTGCTATGCTTTGGGTAGAATATATATTGTCATTGTCAAGTATATGTAATGTAACTGGTATTGAAAACTCAGAAATTAAGAGTAGACATAAAAACTGCATTTACTGATCCAAATGCTAAGTAAGCTATAAAAGTACATAAAAGTAATAAGTGAAAAATCAATTTGTCACCTGTAACTGCAAAGAAACATTCCGAATGGATTTGAATATTTGTTATCTTATTTATTTAGCTCAGGTAAATACATAATATTATACTTATTACGGTATATAAAATAGTATGCGAAGTAGAGAGAATCGAAGTACCTACCAATTTACATACTATATCAGTACCTAATCATTCAGTCGTCAACTTAATCAGATACGCTCTTCAGATGTCTGCCCATGAACTGCACGATTAAGCTAGATTACGCACAATCAGGAGCAAAGTTACATAAAGTTGTTTCATGCATAATCAGATTTTATTTTGATACACTATCATATAAGAAGCTTACTTAAGCATACTACACATTTTTACCACAACAGTGAAACTGTAAGAAATGCCAGCTATCATTTCTTTTCTTTCAAATTCCATGAGAATTGTGTACTACAGTCTACAGTAAAGTAAAGTAAGGCAATGTAGCTTGTAAACAATCGGAAAATAAGTACCTATCGAACAAAATACGTCTGTCTAGCTATGTAGCTGTAATTTTGTTGTGCACAAAGAAATTTTGCTTTGTAGTCCTGCGTTTTAGTTTTATTTTAGCCCGCAGCTGCATCAACAATACAAAATCAATTGTAAAAGATTAGCTAATGATTGTGAGTTACGCAATGAAGTGAAACAGCAGACTAATGGACTTTCCGTTATACAGTAATAAAGTAAAATACATTTTTATACGCAAATATAGCTATGAACATTTTGCAGTTTTACAGAAATAAACACGGAATATAGTGATATCAGATGTTCACAGGTGTGTATGTTCAATTAATATCTAGGCATTTATTTTACTGATTCCATAGTAAAGAGTGCGTAATGTATGCGTGCATGCAGTTTCCATACACATACATATAAGAACGTGATGAAGGGGCAGTTTTGAGATACAGAGACAATTAGTGGGAAAATACATGACAGTGACGAGCCTGTGTCTGTATATCTCATTGTAAGAAGCTAAGTTGTGGTGATTTGGTACTCTTTAATGACGTGTCTACATAATATTACACACGTTTCCCACTTTAAAAGTTTCAATTAGCTAAGTACGTTCTGTAACTTTAAACTGTCATTGTCGCACGGCTTTGTGCTGGCCAAGCTATGTACTTACGCATTTAAAGAATGTAGTTGTAATAAAGCTGACATGAGCCAACTTCCTGTCTGATTCCCCTCATTTAAATGATAAATGCATTCTACGACCAAAACAATGCACCCTTAATACAGGAAGAAGCTAATTTAACAGCTTTTTTTGCGAATTGTATCTTCGTCTGAAGAAAATAACTTTTGCTGATTTGCAAAAGTAAATTAAGCGCATGGTGTAAGTAATAATTCTGCTAATACATAATCTATAGTGCTCACATCACTCATACATAGTACAATATAGTGATCATAACAGAGTATTTTACTACAAATTATGCATTTATTAAATTAAGTCTACATACTTTACTACATGCATAGTCAATAAGCTCCTGTTGGGCTGGAAGTGGTACCTATACCTATGTGTGTGCAATTATATACTTTTGTATTGAATCATTAAATTATTTGTTATGCAATACCCACTGCAGTTTTGATTACCTTTCCTGTTTATGAATTCTGCTACTTATATACAAAGGAATTTTTAAATATACATCAACAAAAAATGCCAATTTCTGTATGAAAATGACGCAAAAAGGCAGGGCAACAATGTACAATGGTTAAGTTATACATACTACATTATAGTATGTAGAGCAAGTAGAACAAAAACTAAAAGAATCTTATTATTGCCATTGTTAGTGTCAGTACTAGTAAACTACAATTGATAGGTATAACAATAACAGTTCGAGAGCTATGTTAAGAAAACCAAGAAAAGCCAAAGGCTTTTTTACTATAATCATATAAAGTAACAAGGGGAAGCACAGCTTCAGGCTTCAAGCACCTCAATTTAATTTGCAAATGTATTTTTGCATAATATTGTTGTGCTATGCTATGGCTATATACTAGTGTGTTGTGGCCTGCATTTTTTGACGTTACTTCTTAGACACAATGAAGTTAGTATAAATTACATAAAAATATATTTGTGGCTATAGCTCACCATGCCTAGTGGCAACTTGCATTTTCTATTGTGGCCAAATGAAAAAATGCGTAATTTGCGAATTTCAGCCACTCCACCTGGTCTGCTCTGGTTTAAATATAATTTTTTGTTCACTAATGGGCTATACCCACATATTTGCATACCTAGAGGCATATATGAGCATTGTTTTTATATAAATTTTCATTTTGATTACTTTATTCACAAACTAGGGTAATACGTATATAGAGAATAAGTATGCAATGTAAGTATTTCTAATTATTTGTATGTGTATATTTTAAGCTAAATATTTTGTAATGAACAATGCAAGCATAAAATTTAATAAGCTACACATTTTTACAACAATATTATAACTTCCTTAAGTTTTAATTTTCGTCATAGGATTCTATTGCTCAATATGTTATTCTGTTATTGTTACTGTAGCTCTGCATAGATATTTATTGTTGGGATGAGTTTTTATTGTAATTATCTAAATTTTCTCTAATTATGTAACTATACACTACAAAGTTAAGAATATTATGCTCAGAATGGGATAATTTCATGCACTAAAAGTAGCTTGAAAGTAGAGTAATGTATCTATATTATATCCACTTTCCTTATAGTATATAATAGCAAATATATATTATAGTATGTATAAAATATACCTTAAGAAGGTCCATGATCCAACTCAAGAGCTTGGATAACATGGTACTACTATTTATATACTACTTACGTAAATAGTAAATATAATTCGCGTAGCTTATATTAGTAATATGTATTATGTAGTGTAGCACGATATAAAATATGCGTATATACTATTATACTTATTGTGCAAAATATCTGTAATGCAAGAATTGTATATCACGTCAAGATGTAATTTTATTTGTTGCTACTTATGAGATCCACGCATGAAAAAGATTTACCACAATAAATGATCTTACCTTAGAGCTTACCTTCCTTAGGTATTTTATCATGGTTATGGTGAAAATGGTTGATGGTTGGTTTTGGTAGGTTTGTGACATGTAATCATGTTATGTTCTGCTATATATCTTGTTGGGTTATGCATTGTTGTATATCTGTCTAAATAACATTATGTTTCTGGTTTTTCGGTTCACCTCAGTTTTCATTTTTTTATTTGGCAATACCTTTATACTCTAGCTTACCCAAATTAGTACATGTCATGCTGTTGTTCTATTGCGTTCTATTGTATGATACACAATGTTAACAATAAGTCAATAACACATCACACATCTACTATCTGTAATCTATAGTACACTGCAAACAACCTTAAATTATTTTTTGGTATTGGCACAGGTAGTTCCTTCATACTTTTGTATGTAAGAACATATAGTTACGTGGTTGCTAGTTTTATTTCAGCACGACAATTGTTGATTGTCTAATTTGTTGCTAGCTTACTTAGTAGAGTATGTGTAATGATGTAATGTAATAAGCTTTGGTTTTATTTTTTGTTTGTGCAGATCAGGAAGGGATGCGAAGGGAATGGCACACTCTATGATCCAATTTCTGCTCTTCCCATAACGAATATGAAGTCAGGCTTTACATACAAGAATTACTACTGTGCTTTGTGCAACAACCAAACATTTAGTGACAGAATGGAAATGTGGAAGCCACGCTTGGAATGTGCTTCGATTCTCAACAAAAAAGAAATCACCAAGGAAGTGATTGATAATCAACTTGAGTACCGACCTGAGGAAGGCTCCTGGGGACTTACAATCGAACGAGGTGGTAGAGATATTTGGGGCGCTTGTAAAATCGATCCTGTCATCCCGAGTACTGCAGAACATATGGTTCGTTTCTGCAAACCTGTCATCAAAGATTGTCCTGCTGGATATAATGTTACTGATGTAAGTTTTTAAGAGATTTTTTGCTACTTTTTGTATATTTGTATATTATGTAGGTAACTTTCATTGGTATTTCATAAAACAAACATGCCCATACACATAATATACGTTAAAACTGACCCTCGTGTGGTATTATTTGCCCTATTCCTAAGCAAAATTATATAGCAAAGTTAAAACGATCAAGAAATGATAGGCTTAAGAATTGAGACAACAGTTTGCACTGCACAGTGCAAATATATTAACTAAACGTGCAAAATAAATTGCAGATTGCCGATGATGTGTATGTATAGTGAGTCAAAATTATCTTTCGTCCAGCAAAACCCGTATAGCGACCACTGACTCCTGTTATTAAGACACTTCAGAGTGCAACAATTCCTAAATTGGAAACCACGCGAATGTTGGAAATGCATGCAAATATCTGTATTAAAAATAATTGCTACTTTGCCCATATTTGAAAATTGGCAAACATTATACATTAAACAGATCTTGGATTATTGCAAGTATTTTTAACACGCATATCGTTTATTTATCACAAGCAACTACATTTAGTTAAGTTAGTATGTAGGTATATATATAATACAACATTCTCAAGGGAGGTTTATAGTACGATATCTATATCTATGTAATCCTAGCTCTTTTAAAGCTGTAGGCCGTACTCCGACGTATGATATCATAATTAAATACATATTTATCCCTAACAAGCCAGATAGCCTTAAGAACTGATTCCAGATTGCCGAAGTGATTTCGGTTACGACAGAAGGATTTTATAGTAAAGGTTCTATCTAATTTACGATTCATTAGCAATTAGTTTCAGCCTATTAGATAAACACGATTATTTGTACCTGTTTGGCTAAGTAAAAGTAAATTAATTCTGTTTGAAAATGTGTGAACAAGTCCCGACATATTTTAGGTACATGTGCATTTAGTAATAAGAAAAATACAGGTAGCTATAAATTGAACTGGGATCTATACTGGACTGGAGATTGTATTTACTTATGGCATCACATTGATTGACGGCTAAAGTATATAGGTATGTGAGTAGGAGTGAGCTAGTGGAAATGTGAAAGCTTCAACAGAAAATTATCGTGTAGTGTAATTGAGAAAAATTTATTTCCTTCGGCCTAGAGAGAATTTGCTATCTTATATTATTATTATTTACCTTACCTTTGACTGCATATTATACGATGACTATGATAATACCTATTGTCGGCTGTTGTACTTATTATGTTATGAATGAGCAATATGATTTATACAGATGTAATAGTATCGTAAATATATAATAAATATTACATAGAGAAACTGCTTACCTATGTGAATAAGTTGTAACAACATTATACAAATGTTTGTATGTTCATGCCTACTACATACTACTTGTATACACGCATGCATTCTGTGTAGTACAGTTTACATAGTTTACATAGCTAAAGAATGAAGATACAAAATCCGATATGAAGTGATGTGTGTGTATCAACACAAATCTACATAACAATTGAATAAAGCTTGGCACTACAACAGTATGTAATTTACAATTTGTTTTGTGTAACAGACTTGGGAAGTGTAATAAGCCAATTATGAGTCTCTGTGGACTTTATTAAAGAGTATGTGAATATTTCCCAGGAGTTCTGGTTGTGGGATCGCTGATAATATTCGAATCACAACAATCGCGTGCAATGTAAGGCAAGCTAAATAAGTAAAGAGTGTACCTACAGTATAGTAGTACAATTACGTATTAGTAAATAATACCACACGACAAATAGCAAACAGTAGACATGAGAGACCTATTTAATTCTATCATTTTCTTTAAGATGCAGTTCTTTGTACTTAATATCATTTCACTTTTTCTAAAAAATGTAATCACAGTATAATTTTCTGGGCTCGTTAGTCCCAATAGGATATTTAAATATTCTCTATTGGATTTTAATAAGCTATAGATGTGGAAATAGGTAAACGTGGGAAGTATTTAGAAAAGGGTTGGTTGACTGGAAATTATATGTTGTGCACTCTTGGGTGTAGCATAGTGTCCTAGTATACAAAAAAGATAAGTATTTAACATAAACGAATAATAACATAAGCTACTTAATCTGAAATAGGATCTCATCAATAATGCTATGTTCAGTACGAGCATGTATCCAATTCACTATACAATACAGAGACAAAATATTTATGTATTACCTGCGTGTAATAAAAGTGATTATGACATAATGAAATAATAATAATGATGATGCCGTAACGATTGCTGAACACACTTTGTGTTATGCATATTTAACTGCTTAAATATTATTAGTATCTTGATGGGTTTATGTTTCAAAATGAAAAGTAAAGCTGAAATGCAAAGCTCCATTTCACGACATGGACATCTTGATAGCATCCACGGTGATATATTATGTGTGTACGCATTGTATCTTTAATCTATAACATACTTAACATAGTAAAGATGAGATATTCTAAATTGTTACGTGTACATAGTAGTACATGTCGTAGGCAAAAGATCGATGTGCCAGTATACCCAGAGTGTGAGTGCCTTGGTATAGGAATCTTTTATAGAAACGATTGTTCTATAAGGGTACAAGTACTATAGGGTCCTTCATAAACAACTTTGTTTGCAAACACTACATTAAAGCTAGTATTTGCATATGCGAAGTCAAATAGGCTAAAATAGTCCTTGATTTATTAAATCTAATTCCCAAAATTGATAGATCATTTAAACACAATTAGGCAAGTTGGATTTGAATTGGTCTAATTACCGGTAAGGGGACGGAATATCCCGTGGGACAGAAAAGTCCTAAAAAGACAAAAATACCTCCTCCTCCGATAAACCTACCTACATATATTTAGTAATAATCAGTCTGTGCAATAGAATTGGATGAGTAGGTATAAAATAAGAAGGTGAATATACTTCTATCAGTATATTTTGGATTTGCAGACTCCATAGGTACTTGTGTGTAAATCTTTTTAGCTACAAAAAATTTATGACGACCTTTGCTTTGGTAAATACCAGATTTGAGTTGATGATACATACGTGTTGTTGACTTCACGAAAAAAGTGAATTAACATTAGGTACAAATAATAAAAACTAAACTCTACGTGCATCTGAGCGTAACATAGCCTCACCTGTAAGAAGTAACACTTTGCTTTGATGTAACACATTGATAATGAAATGGCAAATCTTTAGCCAGCTCAAGCAATTTCTTATATCCCAAACTAATCTAACGCATGTTCACTTTTCCACAAATTATATAATCATTCGAAATCGATAAAGATTTTAATGTGTGTATGAGTAGTAATTGTACACGGTATTTTGGTATTATTGGTGTTAAACGTGTTTGGATAGAGATATCAAGATTTATTAACGTGATATATTGTGTAGTTGGAGAATTCAATGGTAATTTTACTAGGTTACTTAAAATTCATGGAGCAATTGTTCACCGTGGTTAGAATGCAAAGAGCATATAGCTACAAATCCTATATTATTACTCTGCGTAGACCTGAATGTGTAAATAATGGTTTTGAATGTGTGTCCTTTGATCCTTTGCCCTTTTATCATTTAACGCACCTTCACATTCATTTCAGTTCAGCTATTCAAATTCTATACACATAAATTCCCTGGGTTATTGATACTAAAGAGCACAACGGGGTACGCATTAACATATTGTGTATGTGTGTTTGTTATAATTATGAATATAAAGGGAATTTAAAAGGTTACTGTTTTGTACTTTGGAAAACGTTCCAATTTTGTATGGTTTATTGTTTTCAATTGTTTAAACTATAATATAGATTCACCGGAAATGCCTGAGCTATACCGCAGCAGTTTACAACGGTCGGGAGGGATACCGTAATGTCCATTGTGCAATTTGTAATGGAATTAAAATAGACGAGCTGGTCTGCACTACTGTAAGCTTTGCCAGATCTGGCTTTGGCTTCGAGTTCAATCAAGCAGCCTTCTCCTTTTTGTTTGATCTCAACCCAGAAACGGGGAATGAAGTAGGACGTGTTAAGAAATGTTCCTTTGAAGAAATCTATGACCCTTTCTTCCAGAAATGTCGAGCAATTCTTTGTGCTCCAGGACAATTTTACAAAGATGGCCAATGCATTACTATTTCAGTTTCTACATCTAAACCGGATATTGGGGACACAACAGAAGAAGATAGAGATGGAGGTATTGACTCAAATGCCCTTGATTCCAATGTCTTAGAGTCAACTTCTCTGAAAGACTCATCTGCAGTAACACCATCATCTAGAGAAGCATTCGAAATGTGCCCAAAAATCATCCTCGATAGAAGCGAGTATGAGATTTTGGATAATGGGACAGTTTACATTGTAGCTTATGGAAAAGTTGTGGCCAAGAAAGAATACGCTGTACAAAGTCATGATCGTTTGGTCGTCTGTGCACCGGAAGCAAGATATTATACTGAAAAGTTTGGAGTTACTTGGGGATACCTGAGTTTTGCTGGAGTACTTATCTCTGTCGTTTGCTTGGTCATTCATCTAATTGCTTGTATGCTGGTTCCCGAATTGAGAAATCTCTCTGGAAAGAACTTGGCATCTCTTTGTATTGCGTTGCTTGTCATTTACTGTGTCTTTTTAGGACTGCCTTTTGTTCAAATACCAAGCAATGCTTGTACAATCATGGCCATCGTCCTCTACTACAGGTAAACGCACTTAAATATCACTATGTCTCTAATTATTAGGATTTACATACATACCATTAAGTAAATACCTATCAAGGTATGTGTAGTCAGATATGTAGTTTTCATAAATATTACTTATGTATAGTTCCTACTTCATTAGAATCGTCATTAATTAACCGGTTATGGCTTTAGGTATAATTAACGTATTATAATTTTAGACAAAAAGTCTATTTAACTACATTCGACATGCCTAACACAAATACAATACTAAAGATGTATGTAGCACTGTCTACGGCATGATATATTATGATTTTTCGCTTACGTAATATGCTATGCAATTATAGTTGGACAAATAAGACATGGACTTTTGCTACAGATATATAAAGTATGTACATTATGTGACTAATCCTTCCTTTCTTCTTACATGTTAATATTTTGTCTTGTCATGTTCCAAAATAAATATGTGCCTAATTTAGAAGTTCGTGGATTTCAGTGCTGCATGCAGCGTACATAAGTCTGACTTGGATAGAAAATACCGTACTGACATTGACAATGAATTTAAGCCTGACTTAGGTTTAGGTATTAACGATAAAATATTACACATTTACACATCTATATTTCTTAAGAAGTAACCTTCAATCTGCTGTCGTCAATAGGACATCCTAACCAACGTTTTCCGTTCAGTATCTAGATGTTTCGTAACAGTAATAAATAGTAATATGAACATAACCATTTAGTTATTTCATCAATACTCGTGGAGCCGATTTCGATATAAAAGTTTATAATAAATTCACAATATGCAAAGTATGTGTATATAATGATGACACTTCGAATGAATAATCATAAAGAAACATCAAAAATTTAATAATGCTTCAATATGTACTCAGTTTCATGGCTGCATTTTGCTGGATGCTGATCTTGGCTTGGGATGTAGCAATGACTCTTCGCAGAGCTACACAAGAACTGCGAGTATCTTCTGGAGCCCAATGGATGCGGTTTTGCTTCTACTCTGTTTTTGGCTGGCTCTTCCCTGCAATTTTGGTTACAATTGCCGTCGTAGCAGAATTTCTTCCCTCGGAAATAATGCCATTACCCTACAGCCCAAATTTTGGAATGCACAACTGTTGGTTTGGACAAAAGCCAGCTTTGCTAATCTACTTTGCTGGACCAGTTGGATTCATCCTGTTTCTTAATGTAATACTCTTCATCGATGCTGCCAGATTAATTTCATCAACTACTCATGGGACAGCTAAGGCTAAAGCTTGCGGACCTTCACACAAAAACTTCAAGTGAGTATTCCTACTTAATACTATAAAACCTACATAAACCTAAACTACATTATAAGTTATTAAAGTTGCATAAACATAACTACTTATTATACTGTTTAAGCAAGTGCATCCTGCACACAACTGTAGAATGAAGCAAGCATTTCCAACAAAATCATGGAATGCTTCATTTCATTTATTTAAAAGGACACTGCACTTACATTTTGCATCTCATTGTCAGTTCCCATGAGCAATGAACTTTACATTCATTTTCATAAAGAAATTGCACATTGGCGATTTACAAGTAGGATTATCAAGTTGTGTGGTCGGGAATGGATTATATATCTCTCTGCGATTACTACAAACCTAGTAAATAGAGTAAACTTGCATGTAATATTACAGTTTTCAATTACATACTACAAAGGCCATGAAGAGGAAGGAAGGAATTTAGAAACTGTAAGTAAATGCTATTAGAATAAGTAGGTACGTATATAGGACCACGGACATGGAAAAGAATTAAGATTACCATAATATTCTTATTGTCTTGTCTACATAAGTGGACTCTTGAGACTAGGGATGGATGGGAACAAGAGCAACCATAATTCTATCTAATAGTTTCACAGATGCAAAACAGTTTTCATTGTTTTCTTTTTTCAGTTTTATCTAAAATACTCCATTGTTATAATGTAATTATTGTTATAGCACACATTTAATAACTTAAATTGCTCATGTTATCGTCTTCTCATTGCTAACTGCGTTTAGCTAGGTTCCTATACTTATTGTTCACTTTAATTTCATGTATTACATATATAACGTTATTTTGTGTAATACAGTAGGTAATGCTAACCATATATGTAGTACGTAATATATAGCCATAGGGCAGAGAGAACTTTTGCTTTCCTGTTCTTGCAATTACACATAAACAATACGAAAATTTTAATAGGTAATAGATACTAATAGCATTGAGAAGCAAGTTTACCCACACTCCCTAACTTATAGAAAACATAACTGTCTTTTAAAGGACATGTTAGCACATTAAGTACCTATCTATGTAATACAGCCTACAGACTAGACAAGTCTTATTCCATTTAATTCTGCAATGCATTCTGTATTATATTAAGTGTAGAAGTCAAAAGTATCCTGTCCTCTTGAACGAAAGTGAAACTGTCTTATTACAGTTACAATTTGCAATCATAATGGCAATCACGCATAGCAAAATAGACAGTGAAGTGAAAAATAAAGGATAATAAGTTTACATAGCGCATTGTGTTAAATTGTAATTGTATTGTTAGTTTCTTCCTGATTTATTCTACGTATCTCTAGCTAGATATGACATGCATAACTATAACTGTGCGAATGCATATGAGTGCAATGTAATATTGTACTAAAGATGCTTAATAGTGGTATTAATATGTGTAGACATAAACAATAAAAATTAGCATGCATTATGGCATTATTAATTTAATAAACTACATTTACTAATGGAAAATGTATCACAATGCTAATAAGATCTTAATTACACTGTATTGTTTTTTTTCTCAGGTTGTACTTACGATTAGCACTACTGATGGGAGTGAGTTGGATTCTGGGAATCGTTGCAGGATACGTTGATATCCCAGCTTTATGGATTGTCTTCATAATATTCAACACTCTGCAAGGGCTGTTTATCTTTGTTGCCTTCACATGCACTGCAAAGGTGAGGAAAGCACTTAGAGCCAAACTATGCTGCTCATCTTCTCTTCCCACTGCCTCTTGGACATGGTCAGGAATTGGAGGCAACCAAATGGCCCGAACTACATCTTCATCTTCAGGAAACACAAAAAGGTCGGATTTGGAAGGTCGAGAGTCCAGCGAATCCTCCAATCATTCTCATTCTCATCACACGCACCCTCACCACCACCATTCGGGAGGAAGTCATCGTCATCATAATCATAACCACAATCATGGGCCTGTGAGCCTCAATGGAAGTAATCATCATCATTCTTCCTCTCCACATTCACTCGGCGGAGTTGCTGGAGGAAAAATGTATAGAAGCCCTTCAGCCGAGTTGTACAGAGTCTAATAAAGTCTTTAATATATAATATACTTAATGAAACTCAAACAAATACGTTCACATTTTGAAATTTTAATCCATTTTACGATTTTAATTCTGAATTTTAATATAAATATATTATGTACCATAATTTTACTTTTAGTAGTTTACCATATGAAATACCAATACGCAATGTGTTACAATTGCCCCTGTACACAAATCTTCTATGTAATCTGTCCCTTCTTGGTGTCTTTGCGACAAAAATGTTTTCCTATTGACACGTAAATACCCATATTATTCATGTTTCAGTGTACAACTTGTTTTGATCTGTAAAACGAGATTAAAATGCAACTAAAATAGTGGATCTGTTAATTTTTAGTTTGAGAAATGTCTTAATTTCTTAATGCCTTAGGTATAGTTAGTTAAAATAGATATTATATACATAAAAGGTAAAGTAGACCAAACCAGCGAAGAGATTTTGTTTGCAAAGTAGCAAGTAATATAGTTTCTTGTGAAGAGCAAAGCGCAAGTAGTTACAAACGGCCTACATCTACCTAAATCTAAGTGCAAATAAATTAGTTATTATTATCGTTACTAAACATAATGTACTTATTAGCAATTAGTTTCGTTAGTTCTTCATTATACTGTTCGACTCAACTACCACGAACTACGAACAAATCTTAGTGTAAATATGTAATTAATTAGGTAGCTAATACCTATATAGCTATTCCTTGCCTTTGTGAATGAAGGAAATATATGAATACCTAGAATAATATTCTGCCAATAATGTACGCATGTTGTTAAATGAAAAGAATTTAAAGGCAAACTGGAACATTGTGACAAAATTTATTTTGTTACATGATAATTGTGTTCTTATTACTTAGACAATCGTCATATGAATATGAGGAATGAAAGAATGCGATTACGTTGTAGTTTTTACTCTTGGCACCTATTATTCATGCACTTTAGTAGTTTCTATATTTAAAATTGTTCATTTTTGCAAGATAATCTTTTTTATGGCCTGTTTCATTATTGATTTTAAGAACGCGTCTTATTGTATTTACTATTAAGAATTTTAATAAAATTTAAATAAATAAAATTATTTTAAGAAACTAACCAATTAAAAATGTAACGCCCCCAGTGTACTTCTGTTTACTACAATATTAATATATTTAAGCTAATTGTAAGTACCTGTCAATATTCGATTGTATAGTTAGTTAATCTGCTTGCAATCAAAATACAAATGGAATGATGTTAAAATATAGGAATGTAATAATATACGCTGTAATGGGTGTGTATACTTTTTGATTTATGATGTGAAAATAATAAAGACAATTGAAAACGTTTCTAATAAATGTATTAAGAAAACCAACATTTACTTACATAAACAATTTTGAGTGTTTGCCGTATGCACAGTTATAGTATAGCTGTTAAATTTTTAGTACTTTACGGAACTAAAAATCATTATCATTTTCAGCTCCCCACACAAATTATTCCCAAATACAAACAGGGTTTAGATAATATGGAATACACATACTTAAAAGAGAATATTATTTTAAGCTTTGTTCTACAATTACTTCTTCGATTTTTTCTTTTCTGCCTCCTCCTCTTTTTCCTTTTCAACTTCTTTCACGAACTGGTCAATGATATCTACATCCATCATCTGAAAAATGTTTAAATATCACATTAACAAATGATAGCTGAGATGCACACTCAAACGAATATTAAGTTAAAAACGAGTATGCGTAGTTACCTTCATGGGTTCACCCTTTCTCATGACAGCAATTTCTAGATTTTTTCCTCCGGACTGAACAACTTCTAGTAAGGCACGAATCGCTAATTTCACCGTTTTATCCTCAGTTGTTACATCTTCAGGTTGATAATATTTCTCTAAAAACTCCCTCACCTAATGGAAACACAATTTGTTATCCCATATCACATTTCTTGAATTGCAAGTAGATGGATTTATTTATGAAATTCATCTCTATCTCAATTTTATAAAAAAGAAACACTAGCATTCTATTTCAAAATGAGTAACATATCTTACCGTTTTAGCATTTCTACCGGTTGCGTTAGCTTTCCATTCATGGTAAGTCCCAGAAGGTTCGGTCTGGTACAAGCGAGGGGTTCCGTCTTCATCAAAACCTCCAATTAAACAAGAAATGCCAAACGGACGACGTCCATTACTCTGGGTGTACCGCTGTTTCAACTCTGAAAAATAATAGCTTATTATATTTGTCCAGATCTTTGAAAATATAACAAATTCGTATTAAATTATTAATCTAAATGTAAGGGTAGTGCACACCGTGCGTATCCTGGGTTTGCACGAAATGTAAATAAGCTTCTTGGCTTCTTTATTCATATATACATATTATATATAAATAAATAAATATACGTATTAATACATAAATAGACTTTTTTTTCATATTAAAAGTATTGCCCAGACTGATTAAATAAAATAAAATAGGCTGATTATTATTAGTACCTTTAAATTATATTATCTAAAAACATTTGTTTGTCTCCCTAAGAATTCTTGCCATTTAATCAAACTCCGTATTTCAAACTAAACCCAACTTCACTGAGGTTCTAATCTAAATCCTTAATAAGCAAAAACTTCGCAATTACCTGCAATGTAGCGAGTAATATACTCAAGAGTGACAGGATCTTCTACAGTTAGCTTGTGCGATTGACATTCAATTCTTGCCCTATGGATTAGTATACGAGCGTCTGCAGTCAATCCGGCAAAAGCCATAACGACATGGTTGTCCAGTAGACAAATCTTCCGGACAGTTCTTTCCTCCTGCAATTTAGCAACTGATTTCTTTTCAACGCCGAGAACCACACAGTCTAGCCCTCGAACGCCAACCTAATCATCATAATCATAATTGCATATAAGTTATAAATACTTTTATAACTTATTATGTACTTTTATATTAATTCCCTACATCTGCACTTTCAATATTAGGTTCCGCATAATATTCCTTACCGCAGTTGAACCCTTTTTCACCGCTTCTTGAGCATACTCGACCTGGAACAGATGTCCATCCGGGGAAAATACAGTAATAGCTCGATCGTAACGTGCACTTCCCATTTTTTAAGCTTTCACGTTTCCCTGTGGAAAAATACTTCATATTTCAATGCTCTTATCACTGATGACTTGTTTATTTGTATTTGCGGTATACAGGTAATATTGCAAAAAAAGTTAGCTAGATAAATTAAATTACATAATTTGCCACTTTTACTCTTACCTGACTGTAGAATTAAATCCTCCTGATTCTAGTGGGTATTTCGAAGCGAAAGTCCAATTAATGAAAAAGTTTTTTGACACCTAAATGTCAAATTGACAACAAAACCGACGAAGTAAATGTTTTGAGTGAGAGAATAATGAGAATGACTATGAAACTTCTCCGGCGCTTGTAAATTGGAAGTCAAATCTCGCTGATTCATTGAGTGAGATTCTAGGACCTCTTGTTCAATTTAAGTCAATGTAGATGTCAGGGCATACATGACAAGTTGCGCTGCAACTACGTGCACGCACAGCCCGATATGAATGAACATGAAATATGTATGTGCATAATTACATTGAAGAACTACCTATGTGAATTGTGAATTGTGAACGTAAACGTAGGTATTTCACTAGAAAGTACAAAGAAAGTATAATAAGAGAAAGTAGATTTAGATGTCTTTCTCCGCAATTAACTAATACGGACCAAATGGTAATAACAGTCTCAATTCTCAATGCAAATTATGCACGATTTGGTATCTTTTCCATTTATTTACTTGTTAATTTAATATTTAACATTTACGAGTCCTCCCCGTATTATTTTAAATACATTTCACTCTTCAGTAAATTGTAAATCTCGGTATACATATTAAAGGATAGAGGACTAGAGAAATTAATGATCAGATAGGCGATAATTTCATTAAACAATATCAGAATATTTATAATATGTCTTAACAGTGTCTACTTCAATGCTTCATTAAATTATACTATTTCACTTTTTTGTAGTTATATGTTAGAGTAGGGACAGTTACGTACTCCAACAAATAGACTAAAACTAGTAAACATTACTATCTGTGAAAGACTATCAATTAGCCTATACTATGTACATAAGATACTCTAGGTTCCTAACCTAGAGTATCTTATGTACCTACCCTAACCTACCTTCATATTAAACTACTGCACTACATTACGGTAAAATTAAACAGATTTTAAAATATGTAATGAATAAACTATAAAAATACAGCAATTTGCTACGCACTTAGATTAAAACAAAATAGATAAGGGTAA
>JAQFYC010004687.1:0-16416 GCA_034694165.1 Tomocerus mixtus | reverse complement strand
ACCAATTGAAACATAGGCGGTACAACATGGAAACCTGCATGAGTTGTGTCGTTGGCATTATGTAGTGTCTCCACAAAGGGAACATTCCGTTTATGGTCAAATCTCACATAAAGAGTTGGGGCATTGTGAGAAAGTAAAATTTATCCTTGGATTGGAATCCTTTAATACAATTCCAAAAGGTTGAACCGCTTAAAAGTTACAAAAATATATAAAAATGAAAAATCTCTCCTTATGCTACACCTCTGGTAGACGTGGTCCATATATTATGGTTAAGGAGACACGTTACTTAATAATGTAGAATCCATATAATAAATGAAACAAATGAATTAGATTCGTGCAGACCGAGACCAGACATGTAAAACAGAATGATTTTTGTGCCCATCTCGTGTATCAAAGTCTCAACTACTCTATACACTCGGTCCTGGAATAGGAGTTGTGTGAGATATGCTTTAACTGGAATAGGAGAATCATGCATAATACACTAGCTATTAGCCTTGCTGAAGGAATGAAGAGAGGACATACGCACGGACAGACAGACAGAGTCTAGTCTTCCCAGAGGGGTTCCCTCTCAATAATAATATGATTTTATTTGAGCATAGGTCCCGCCCGTTCAACCATACATTTTTCTTACATATTATTTTTATTTTTAAATTAAGCCTAGTGTACTTTAATCGTAGATTAATTATATAATTGTTGATACGGTAGCACTTCTTAAAATCAAGGTTGTCAAATAATATTTTCAAAAATATATCTTCGCCAACATCAGGAAGTTGATTATCACACATAAAACCAAGTGAGCAAGTTTTATATTATATATGCATACTGCTTCCACTAGATATAAATATATAATACATATACCTACATCATAATAATCATGCAGCGTATATGCCTGCTGACTATAGGTACCAGTTATTTAACAAAAATTACTACTCTATTAAATTATTTCTAATGTCATGTAGTATTTAGCAATGTAATGACATACAGATACATAAACACATCATCAAACCGCTGTAAACCGAAGAAATCCTTTATCAACAGAAGTCATCGACATAAAAAATGTCTGTAGTCCATGTCTCTATATAAAATATGTCTCCTAATGCAGATTAGCTACTTCTTATTTTTACGATAAAAATTAGAAGGACGCTTAAGCTTAATATTATTGATTCTAAATTCCATCGTTTACCTAAAAGTCCATAAATTGGATGCTTCTGGAAGGAAATTTAGGATCGAACGATGACATAAACCTTATTAGTTGGTCTTGTTTTACGTTCAAACCTAAACCATAGCATTTAAACTCCCTAAATTATTAACACATAAGTTAAATTGCTTTATGTATTTGGTATACAATTGCTTCGACAGGAAAGCCAAAAATAATAGTTTATTTGGAATAACTCAGTACATGCTACATCAGTACACAGATTGTAATTGTACATTACGATTATCTTAGTCTTAATGTAACGTATGCTAATAACTCCACTCGACTCTCTATCTACTAGGTACACGGGTTGGTGTCGGGGAAAGAGTTAAACCAGAAGCTTTATTTTTGCATATAGTGGCTTTGTATTGGTGATCGATCATAGATGAGTTAATTACACCGCACTTCTCCAAAAAAGTTTTTGGTCGCTTGCGGAATATTTGATCAGGAGCGGAGTGAATCTATTATACTGAACGACTAGGGCTACAATAAAAGTGGAGAAAGATTTGTAAATAGCGTCCGAATTGAATTTGTTATGCCCGATGAATCGTGGGCTAGGGGCTTTTCCTTAATGGACGAACAATTTGAGAACACATTCGCGACGCATGGAAATAAATTATCCCTTTTACAGTGAGAAATCCCTTTTTCATAATTGCATTTACTTATATGGCACATAGAAAGACCGGACCCTTTTTCTGCAGTTGCGGAAATAGATTAATTTAATTTATGACTATACATACATTAAGCATTAATTATGTACATAACTGTGTATAATATACACAACAATCGTAGTACAGTTGGAATCAAATCAAATTATTTGACTTGATGCCAAATATACGGTGTACGGTTAAAAGGGGGAATGTCAAAACAGGGTCAAAAGCCATAAGAAAGAATGCAAAATCCAAAAGAAATAATTTAAAAAGAAACAAGACAGAATATTAATACGTATAATACCTAGTAATATTAATATGGGTGTTTAGCCTTAGCATATTAGATGCATGCCTGGTCGATGTTAGTTACATAAGTATGCATGTTACAAGATACACATAAATATTATGTTTGTTAACCCCAGTAGTGACCAGATAAATGAGAAGTTAAGTTCTCACAAGTTACAGTACAGTTACACTGAAGACTTCGACGTTTCTACTGTCTTTCATGAAGAATGTCCCTTCTGAATTTGGAATGCCATGGAGAACCAGAGAAACAGGGGTACACTATTCGATAGGCTAAAATTGGTTTAAAATATTTCTCCAAGTGGCTGTTCAGTTGAATTCAATTTTGTTTCCCCCACAGTGGTAACATGGGGCAAAATTTGAACCAATTTTTGCATACATACCCCAGACTTTTAGGACCAAAGATTGCATTAATTTCCCTAGTATCACATTGCCCATATCAAGCCAACCTTAACTTCTTAAGTTTAAGCACCCATGTAATATCTGAACACAAGTTCCATGTATTTTAACATTTGTTTCATATGTGAATTAAATATTTGATTATAATGTAATTTGGGGGAGTCCAGCTAAATCGAATGTTAGCTGAACAAGTATTGACAATAAAGTTTTCAAATCAGAAATCAAATCAAATTAACAGGTGGGAGTAATCGGGACATGTAGAAACAAAATATATTTAAAAGTAGTTAAATAAAAGTTTTATTAGCAGGTTAGTCAAAAAACAAGTAAGTTGTGTAGCTATCGGCGCAAGGGATTTATTTAAAGCATACACAACAATTCATTTCTTCACATTAGTATTTTCTGTGAGATAATTTCTATTCCCGGGCGCAGAGATGGAAACTGAAGCGACTCCACTCTATCTCCATTTGTAAGAGGTAGGAAACAAGAATAAGCGATTGTTAAGCGTTAGCGAAGCGAGCAGCAAAAAAGTGTAATTTGCATTAAAAATGAACACGAAGTAAAAATGAGCAATAATTGATGTAGAAGAAATGGTTTATTGTTGGATGTTTATCTACTCTTTTAACTCTATATCTTATGCATGTTGTTTTCCTCTATTCTAAGTCAAGGTAATGGATTTTATAAGGACTTACATAAGTTAAATAATAAAGCCAAGTGAGAAATGTAGCGTTGAATTAAAAGCTATAATAAACAGACGAGCGGACTTCGATTGATGTAATCATTTTCCTAGTTTAGAACAGTCTGCAACATGAACTTAGGTACTCATCCTCACAATGCAATGATATAATACATATACTTAATTGCACATTTCTGTGTATTGTCTGTGCTATATGGGGGGATTATTGTGTCATAATACAAACAGAGGCACATATCTCGCTCGCTCAATTCATTTGCATCTGCTGGATCCAGCAAATACATTTCTCCTTCTGCTCATTTGCTCGATTGAGAAGATACAATTTCTCATTCTGCAGGTCAAACTACACAATAAAGAGAGTGCTACTGCACAATTGCCCAATCCTGAAGTTACAATAGAGGTTTTTCTTGAGTACCCCAAAAATGCGTTTTAACACATAAGTACCTATATATGCACTCACCGACATACACATTAAGATAAGAAGAACTATTTTACGCATATAATATAACAAATGTTTAATTATTTAATTAAGATGAAATTGGTATATTAACTTTTATGTACTTCGTGTGACTGGCCAGCATAAGTAAGCTGTGTGGATCCTTTGCCCTATTACTGACTACTGAACTCAAGTTTCCAGAGCAAACGAGCGTCAATCCTAGTCTCCCACATTTTTGTGGTTTAGAGGAAGAAGTCATAGAAGTAACACAAGGCAGTTGAAATGGAAAATACTGAAGTGTAAAGACATATTCATTTTCCTACGGAGATCAAATTTAAAATTAGCCTATTCTTTTCTCATTCTCACTCATATATTCATAACACGCAACTTATTCAACACTCAACTTTCCACATTAAATATGTATACTGTAATTGTATTCACACACTGCAAGCTTGCCAGCAAAGGATGCCCAAGAGGTTGGATATTGCCGATGATGTATTACATCAATTCAATCCAAATGTAGCTAGGCTGAAGGTGGGTGCTGAAGCACCCCACGATATCCAGAAAAAGAGAAATAATTGTGACAAAAATGAATAATAAATGCCGTAATTTCTGAATTCCCAGAAACAAAGTTTATATGAATATTTCCAAAATTCAGAGGGTGTAACTTATTTACTTTTATTTGAACATAAGCAGAATCATGTAAGGTAATAACTGTACGACATAATAATTATGCTCATGAAACTCATCACAAACAAGTTGCTAGTTGGCAGCAGCGGGGCGGGCAGAGTGTACTACAACAACTACAGCAAAATAATTGCCAATTCTCTTCTACATTTCCTCTACTTATAATACCCCCGTGCAGTATCGCACCCCTTTTTCAAACTACATAGTCATATTTACGCAATCTCATTGATTTTTGTTTTTATTGCAATATTTCATATTTACATTTTCATTTGTAAAATGAGTAGTGTACTGTGCTTATTTAAAACTTTGATGGTATTGCTAATTACTCAATTACAAAGTAACACGAAGAAACTTTAGCGATTTAGGTGTACTAGGTAGATGGTTTCGGTATTTCCCACTTCCCACCCCAAAGGTTTGAACACCTGGGAAATATGGGGAAAGCGGTCTAAAAGCGGGAAATTCGGGAAGTTTGATGGGAAAGTTGGTCCTGCGTTGGGTACCTTTTCTAAGAAAAATTAACTTGTATGCTTAGCATTTTATGAATTTATCAATAATTTTTTTATTTTACTACATAACTTGAGCCCTATTACTGTTAAATAAAAATAAAATTACACAATTACGTAACTTGTTATACATTTATGTAGAAATATGAGTATACATGCAATGTCACGTTTGCATGGAACGAATTATTATGGAGCTGATATTACAGATATTTCTGATAACACCATTTTACTTTCAATTAGGATATCTGTATTTATAAGCTGATATTTTTATATTATTGTTAATTGTTTTATTGCAATTATTTTAAGAACCAGCATGATTATAAACATTGATGCACAACTAGAACAAAGGAAGTAAATGTCGTATAAGAATGGCCCACTTTGTTTATTTTTTAATTGAGGGTCATATTGTTATGAATACAACTATACGATGTCCATATTAATCGCTGTGCTTCTATACATAGGTCGCTCAATTTCCTGTTATACCATATAACAGAACCTTACCACTTATGTCCCACTTGATATATAACTTTCCCACTTCCCACCCTTAAAAAGTGAATCATCCCGGACAGGAATGTTACCATGTGGGACTAATTCCACCCGAAACCTTGGGTAGGTAGTAGGTACTCTAGGGAAGTAGTTAGCGTAAATGTAAATAAATAATATTAGCAGAAGCAGATGAACATGAGAGTTTAAATAAGTTGAGAGAGACATCTACTGCAGGCAAGGTAGGGGGTAGGGTCGGGGTGGAATGAAGTAGGTACAAAAGTAAGTTATATGATGTTGGTTAGTTAAGTTAGTTGGAAAGATATGTAGAATGTGATTGTAATTGTGAGTGAGATGAGGGAGATGTGATGTGTAGAGTAAAAACTCGTTCGTAATCCAAAACTGGATGAAATTTTTTGCTCTCTCAGGTCTCTGAGATAATGTGGAATTAACGAGAGCTAATGAGTTCTACACGCGAGTGAAATTAATGGGAAAATCTTGTCTCCCTTTTTCCCTCACTCTCTTCCTTTGGCTTTGTAAGTCAATGCTAAAAACTATGTGATCCTCCGCACTCACTCGTTCTGAAATATAAAACACCTAAAATGTTTTATACTGCTTATACATATACACAGCTACATATCGTCTTAAGTTAAGCTTGTGTTACATCTAGCAATGTATCTTCCCTAATACAAAAGTCGTATAATATGACTCTGTACTTTACCACAGAGATTTGGATTAAATGTATACTTTTATATTTTACACTCACTTTGAGGGACACAAACAATCCTACTGAATAGGTAGCTGAGTATTGTATTGTGAAGTTTGTGAGCTGTGAGCCAACGTAAGTCTAATACCCACATTCATACTCAACCACTTAATGCTTCACAATTGATGACTCCACTCCACACACTATACGCTAATGGGAGCCAGGATATAATATACAATACACACAGGACTCAGGACTAGAATTCTTTTGACTTCAATCTCTGTCGTCAAATGATAATTCAGAATCAGAATCTTCTCCTTTTGCTTCTAATACACTTTCCATAAAAATTGCATCTCACTCACAATTCAGCCCGCCCGTCTGAGGGACGAGACAAAAACAATTAAACAATTATTATTATGTATATCATACCTATACCCACAATTACTCACTAGATGTATAATTTGTTTCATAAGTAGTTGAATTCGAAGAAATGTTCATATATAAACGCATAAACGCTCTATTTCATTCACCCATTTCACTTATCCTATTGTAGTAGCATTATTTTATATTAATTTGTAATTGCACAATTCAGTTTTATTCAATTGCCAAGTTAAGCCAATCATTTACACGATATGAAATAAGCATTCACCAAAGAAACACCACACCAATTGAAAAATAAATTCAATAATCCGTCGTTTAACAAAATACATCTGCTTGGAGTTATGACCCCACCCACAAACGTTTGAAATTACAACATAAATGGAAGATGGGGTACCGTTGGAAAGCTATTGACATCCGGAATAGCACTGTGGGCCTCGATTCCCCAGACCTGGGGTGGGGCCATTTGAGATTCCATGAGAATTCAGCCACCACGATTATCGTAATGTTATTGTTATTACCATGATATGCAGTGCAATCAATTTTAAAATTAATTAATTTTTTATTTATAATTTAATTTTAGTAATTTAAAAAAAAACAAGCTCCTTTTTAACCCTGATTAATATATTACATGCTTTAGATTTAGATGATTCGAACTCTTCCTAGTAATTGTAATTCAGCTTTATTCAAGTGACAAAAGGCTATCCATTTACACGAAATGAACTCAATATTAAATGCACGCAAAAAAACACCGCTCTACCCCCACGGTCAGCACTAACTAAAATAAATAGATATACTGATAACTAACAAACACTGCATATCTTTTATCAACAATCCGTCGTTTAACAAAATCAACCAGCGTATAACGAAATATCTTTATATAGGTTAGGTATCCACATTCTAGGCAGCATATTCCACATTTTAGCAGCCTCATGCCAACAATAACAGTAAAACTGCGGTAACAATAACATATTTACACAAGGAAAGTCAGCGTTTCTACATTATGCTTTGAACTGAGTGGACCAATCGTGAATCCTCTGTCCCATAATACATACCTATAGGTACTTCCACACTCACTTACTTAGGATAAAATAAAAATAATATTTGTACATGAATAAAAGTTAGAAATAATAAATAAAAAACTTTTTCATAAAACTTTTGCTCCTGTATCCCTTGAATTCGTATAGCAGAAGCTATTTAACCAACAATTAAGATAAGAGAAGTAAAAAAATTAATCCCAAATCTGTTACTTCATTAATTAATTAAACTTTTATATCTTCCTGTAAACGGATGGCTTAACTTAACTACTTACTTTTAGTTTCAAATAAAGCTGAATACATCAATTACGGTTAAGAATTTGCAACAGCACCACATACAACGAGCTTAGCTAGGCCATCCATTTACCATTTACACAAAATGAAACTGAATTACTACAGCACCCTTCCTAACGGTCAGTAACTAAAATAGCTATTAACTTTGAGAAAATTCCGATTCCTAAATCATTGTGTACATAAGTAAATAAATAAATGTATGGAAAAAGGAAACTGCAAAAGTAAGTCTATTAGCAACACTAAGTATTCCCCAATCTCCGTAATAGCCTAATAAATACAAGAATAACAATACACTTAGGGCTTTCACAGAATCTGATTTGATGTGATCGGATCTGCTTTGGTTGATGGTGAGGCAGGCACTTGGAAGTCGGCATCTCAGCACGGCAGGGAATTTGGAAGTTGAGCGGATGCGAGGGAACATTAGTCCATGCATTAAATGTATTGGTTGGGAATGGAAGCAATTTGAGAATATTTGCTTCCGCCCATCCCACCGCACCATCCCGTAACACTACACTGACTACACAGTACACACTGCTTATATAAGACTATTCTATAAGACTCCATCAATTCCAGAGAGCAAAGTAAATAGTTAAATAAATGATATTAATCAATTCCACAACAATGAGCAAATGGCTTAATGTGACGACCATTTCATTGTGTAATCAGCCGAAAGTGGATGTAAGTGCGCAGACTATTAAACTAGAATTGGTTAGTTGGCTAATGTAAATAAATAAATATTATGTACATTTACGAGCAAGTCTTCCTTGATCGCTCCGTCGGTGTCATTTTCCATCTCTCTCTCTCGCTCTCGCTCTCTATCCGGCTCTGTGACTAATATTATAATCTCTTTATATGATCTCATCTGATTCTTTATTAAGTGCTTTCCACAAACAACCCTTTTGCGCTTATTCCCTTGCTATTACTAATACCACGCTAGATTTTTGCTTCATATTACTACATCACACTTTACTTAGTACACTCGTCAAAACGGTGCCCACATAAACATTCTTTTCCCTACAAATTCATCCCTACTTGGGAATTGAGACTTAACTTTCCATGTTTGCTATGTATGTGTACATAATACGTATTTAATATACTTATATGTACAATGTACATTTGGCCGCCTGCCAAAAGCATATCCCCAAGGTCCTTCTAACTCGTCTGCTACCGAAATAAACAGATCTGATTTACAAGTGTCCAAAATCTGCCATGCCAAACCATATAGCCATAGCCCACCAGAATGTGTGCAATTATTTTAGCCATAATAGTTTGTCTATGTTTTAGAGCAACAAACTAAAATTACTTTTGTATGTATTGCTAATTTCTTTAAAGTACCAAATTGCAACTTATAAAGCATTATTTTAAATGATTCGGGTCACTTATTTTGCAGAATTGTGGCAAAACAGGGTGTAGATTTTATATATTTATGTGCAGGCAGCCCCCTCCCTGTTCGTGAGGGGCGAGAAAGGAGGGTGTTGGTATTTTTTAAAGATTCTCAGTCCTAATCACTAATATCTTTCACACATTCACACATATTTCTGCTTCTTAATTTTTGCTTTTTCCCCAGGGTTGTGTGGACCCACATCAGGGAACGCTGCTGCACTTATTGCAAATCCTATCTCTATTAGCAAACATACAAACTTGTTATTGCTCAAGATGTCAAGATCAATACACAAGATGGTCTAAAGAGTAAGACAGGTTTCATTCAAGTCAACTTAAGTAAATAAATCTCCTCCGCTGCGCTGGAATCAAGAATTGATTTAATTGATCAATTGAAAGTAGACGTTTATATGTATTATGTGTGTTCACGAAAGCATCCACAAGCTAAATGCGTTAATGATACCTATATAACTTAAGAAGTACGATGTTGATTAGCTATTGTCACTTGTGGCGGCCCTGTGTGTACATTTTAGTTCCAACTACCAGTCAACTCATGCATTACGTACCTGTGAGGTTACCTAAGAGCAACCAGTTTACATGTGGTATGTATGATGTAGGTAGGTTATTAGGAAGATACTTTAATTTCAGGACACAATATCCAACTACAACTATATCCAACAGCATACATGCATAATATTATAATCCATTTGTATATAAAGTGTAAATTATTAAGATGAAGTACAATGGATGGTAATTTTTCTTGTCGAGATATTACTCTCGAGAAATTACGAGAATTGAATATTTTGCCATCTAATGTGTGTATTCTGATGGGTTATTATTATATAATGTTAGATAAGGGTCCTCCTAAAGACTATGGTGAAGTGTTGTTGAGGGTGAAAAGAAAAGGGGAGGGAGCCAGCCGGTAATCGGACCACCTTAGAATGTTGTGGTAAGAAAGGTAATATTGAGTTTAAATGGACATGTATTTGTCCATAGTGGCGTTTAGTGAGGTAAGTAGTTAGTTAAGTGGCTGTGTTCTTTGCTTGTCTTCCCTTTCTATTACCCTGTTAGAGATGCTATCAAATCCAGATTCTCAATCTTGATGTCAAGAATTCTCGAGATTCGAATCGAAATACATATATTTCTAGAAGAATCGAGATAAGCCAACAAAAATGATTGGTTAGGTCAACCTGCAAAATTGGTAACGACATGCAAAAATGATGTTAGGTTGACTGGTCATTCATTATTCATCGTAACATTCAGTGTTACGAGAACAATACAATTTATCGATATTAGATAAGTAGGATCGGTCCTTTGGCCTACTGGTACACTATGCTTTGTATTCTACCTGCTAGGGATGGTAATCCGATCCGAATCCGATCCGTACGTTTAAATTTTATCCGAATAAAAATCCGACGGATCGGATTGGCATTGAATCCGATAAAATTCGTCGGATTTCGGATACGAAATTTAAAGGTGGTTTGTTTGCCCCGATCTGTGGTAGGACAACGACAGCCGAATCCCCACTCAGCACAAACCCGAGTCGTCGTAAATGACAACTAGTATTTCTCTCATGTACTATTTCCCACCTGTTTCGTTTCCATGTATAATTAGAGTTCCAATAGGCAAGTTCTACGTATAGAAGATATCTGCTATATATATTCACATGACTTCGTTCCAACTGACATTTTAGCCCTGAAAATCGTTTACATCCGGCATCCGGAGGATCTAATTCTAGACGGCTTAACGGATTCCTGGCTTGAATGGCTCAACTGATTCCTGGATTCACTGTCTAGAATTCTATTAAGGAATTTTTGATCATTTACCCAATATAAGTTTGACAGCCAGACGTTCTCGATCTAGATGCAAAAATGCGAAACTGTCTTTTACATGGGATGTTCTGTGGCGACATTTCATGTCGCATTGCGTTTCTCGCTTACGAAACATTATTGCGTTCAGTTTCTTCAATACAAAGCGTTTAAATACTTAACACCTAGATACTGGGGCTGCTATTTTGCTTCGACCGTTATGACTTTTTAATTACCAATTCAGGAGTTAATTTATCTTTATTGGAACCATCTGACATTTGTAGAATAGAAAGCATTGCGCGTTTGATTGAAGTGTTAAAGGAATACAAAGATAAAGTTTAGTTTATATAATGGAGACAATAATAGCAATATACAAGATGCAATTTATGTAATTCTGTTTATGTAGGTGGGTACCTAGAGGCATCTGTACCTAGTAGCAATACAAAATAGAAATGGTACTTTGCTAGCTACCTCCATGCATGCATGTCCATAGTCCATAGGTTTGAGTGTAATGTAAATGTGTAAAGGTGTATGTAATTAATGTACATCTATACATATTCATTTTATTTGAAACACAGCGGAGCACATAATATTAACTGTCTTTACCTAAGTACCTTTTTAGTTTATTTAAAGGTGTAGGATACGTATTGTATGGATATATTGTAGGTATTAGGAATATTTAACAAAATACAAATGTATAATGAAATATAATACATCGAAAGTTTTGTGTTGTGTTGTGGAGAACCTGTTCCACAAGTGGTAATAAAAAATCGTCTAAATGATCATCAGGGAGATTGTGCGGTGCGACTGACTGAGTCGAGACGAGACCAAACAATTGAAACAAGAGTAGCTTAACTTTATTTGACTTATAAATACTGCTATCAGTCTATGTATTAAAACCACTATTATCTGGCTATCTTCTGAGTGAGTGAGTATGGGTGAATTGGATTGGACTGGGCAGAGGCACTCACTTATTTATCTCCATTATTACATGTAGAATGTACCTTTGCCTAGCCTAACTAACGTACATACAGGTATTTAACAACTAGTACCTAACTAATAAAGGTTATACTTACTACAAGTACAAGTCTGTACAGTAGACATATTATATGTATTCAATGTAGTCACGTAGTCGCTCGCTTAACTAACTAAACTATTTCCATTGTGATGTAGTCGTTTATGTAATAGTGGTAGGTATTTAGTAATATTATATTATTATATGTGTGTACTCATTGTACCTGCTCCTGCTGCCTGCCTGCCTGTTGATAGAGTTGAGTTGTTGTGAATGTGATGTGAGATTGTGGCTTGTGGGAGCAGAGCAGACGGAAGACAGTGGCAAAGGTTGAGTAAATTAAACGATTGAATCATTTAGTGGAGAAAGAATGAGCTATGAATGTCTGAGAGAGCGGAAATTGCACATTTCCTCCATTAAAGAGTTGAAAAAATTAATTGCGATTAAGATGCGAAAAATTACTCGCATCATGATGAGTCTGATCGGGAAGTCGGATAAGAAGACGAGTTATGCTCGCTCAGCAACTAACAATAATAGCTAGTAACTGGTAAATATACTGAACAACTTACACACACACGGTGATGTGGCAATGAAAAAGTTTACATGGCGTACAGGTTACAGGTTAAACAAGTCTTTCATTCTGTGCGTAAATTACTCAGTCATTATAATTACGATCCGATCTTATAACTTCTTGCTAACAATAATAAGCGAGCTACACAACAAAGCATAAAAATAAAAATACTCTGCAAATGATATGTACACCTTCACAATCACAGGCACAACACAACTAACACAATTAATTCTACAGACATCCTCCTGCTCAAAGTGCAATTAATACCAAACAAAACTAACCTAACAAAGGGATATCTATATATAGTAGTAATATATAATGTTATTCTACATTTACATTAGCAATTTAATATTTAACGCCTCGTTTAAAATCTATCGTCAAAAAGTCATTAAAAAAGTTATGAAAGCGCCTGCATTTTTGATTACGTACATTTTTGATGCGCCATTCTATCATTTTTTACTTTGCAGCTCTCAATTTGACACAAAATTACCAAAACGTTTACGCAAAGGGTAAGTTTGCATTCAATTTTTATTCTAAACCTCACAGGGGGTTTAGAATGGTTTAGGCGCAGTTTGAGAGGACTCTCAAACTTGGTTGCGCCCCCAACCTTTGTGAAAACCTTATTTTGGTCCATAAAGGTATAGCAATATGATTATTGTATTTGTATTGCTAAATATCTATACACATCAATAACAGTATTGGGCTAAGGGTCTGTTTTCAGCCAATTTTCATACCGGGACAGCGAAGTCACGGTTCTCGCAATTAAGATGAATCACCACAACATTACGTTGTTAGAGAGAAAAAATAGAACTCATTATGGTTTTTAGATGACCAGGAAACGAAAGAATGAATCAGGACCCGAAAAAACGGAACCGATAGTCTTAAGGCACCGTACTCGATCATAAACTGGGAGATCCGTGGCAGGAATTGGGAGCGTAGTGGCTTTCCTATATTATGCACATTGTACCCATCTTATTGTATCCTCTAGTGTTTATACAGCCCAACAATATAAATATATAAGCATGCCTATATTTAAGGGAGTAGTGACATGCAAGGTGCAAGTATTTACTTAACTAGTTGTAAGTTCAGCTGAGAGCAAGTATGAAATTAGTGTATGGATGGACGACGGTGGTGCCATGGAGGAGTGTATGTACCTTGTAATAAATAAATAAATAAATCGTGTTTAGTTATCAAGGTACGAATACGTTTGGTATGTACTATTAAGTATGGTATGGTACCGGGTAGAAAGATAAGCAGGCATAATATCTATGTAATAGAACTACTACTAGCAGGGGTGAAGTGATAATAATATTATTAGGTATTTTATTTTATATAACAGTATAAATATAGGAACATGAAATACCTAGTTGTTAGTTACATAACAAAGTGTAATAATAAAATACATAGTACACAGTACATAGTAGATGTTGTTTGTGGATGTAAGTAGATAGTTTGTGCTGTGTTTTGTGAGGGCCGAAGGAAATAATGCAACTAATGATGATATAATGTCTGTGATAGTTTGTGTGGTGTAGCCTTGAAGAGAACGCTCTATTAGCCGAGTATAAAAATGAATTTCCGGCCCAAATTAGCCTTCTCGTCTGCATTTTTCTGCTCCATCATTTAACACCCATCCGTGCCCATTATCAGAGGTGAATGGAGCTGACTTGACATTCTGTGCAACACCCCAACTCAATTCCAATCCTATATTATGTCCCTATTTGGATACCAATCTCTGCTTTGTGTAGCATATTTTAGCTAATTCTATTACACAACACATTGCCCTCAAATAATATGTTAAATACACAGAGTCAGGTAAAAAGGTAACTATATAGAAAGCTCATGCTACACTGGATGGAGTAATAAAGTGGTGTTTAGGCAGTGGATGTTCTGTATAATGCATTAGATATTATTTACTTTTAGTGTGCAGTTGTTTAGCTGCCAGCCAGCCGTATGATGAGACTCTGGAGAGAGTTGCAGTCAATTCCACTGATTCTAGTGTATGTACTTTAGTGTGTATGTACAATAGTGCTAGTCAGTCAGTGCAATTGGAATATTAGTATACTTTTAGTAACTCGCCTTCTCAATTGAGAAGAGCCACTGATTACCTCATCCTATAAAACACATACATAGATCAATCAAGAGCAATTAGCTAACCTCCTTCCCTTACAACATAACCAGCCAACCAATTACAATTTACAATGCCTCAACTGAACAGCACACCTAACTAGCTATCATCTTATGTGTACATATTTATTACTGTGTATTACCATTACCTATCTGTATATGAATTGGGCATAGAAGGTACATGTATACAGTCAAATGAGCACTTGATTCGTAAACGTATAAGCAGTAGTAAGCAAATAATATGCAGGGTTACTATTTGGATGTATATTAATCTTGAATGCTAACATTTCGTTTTCCCACTGCAAACTGCACTGCCTAATCCATATTATCCACTAAGTCTCCCTAAATAGTTACCACCACGTTACCAGTTTTGCTTAAGGATGCATTAAACCCAATGCGATATAAAACGTCGCCATTGAACATCCCATATCTGAAACAGTTCCGCATATTTTGTACGAGGACTAGGTGGCTCAATGGATTTTGAAGGTACAGGGCTCTAAGGATTCTTGGATTCATTGGCTAGAGGCTGATTGTTCATATACATATAAATAGACAAATGTCATGTCAATTTCACTCATTTGCATAAAAACTGTTTTATTTTTATTTCAAGCTAACAAATACCATAAATCAATTCTTGGAGAGAAACATTTAGATCTGTGGTTTATGTGGATGTTATTTGCTGCCTGGTTGGGAATCTTCGGGTTGTTTAAAACCCAGGATTAAATTGAGCATTTACGATGAAATACTGTTATTATATTGCGAGAGAGAAATCACAGGATATTCCCTGCCAGCGACACTCGAGGCCTGAGGATACTCATCTGAGTAAGGGAGCTCTCTTAATTTTATTTCATCTACTCATTTACTCAAAATCTAAATTTTTATAGCATCTTCATTCTATTTACCTATATAGTGTGCTCGCTCTGTACGCACACTGTGCACCCTTAAATATTTCCACCATCACTACATGGTGGGTATGGTGCTTAGCTTCGATTCGAGTTAAAGAGCTTGGAGCATTCGTGTAATAATGATACAAGGATAATAAGGCCTTTACAATATAACACTGTTGTTATGTGAAGGAGTGCTATGAAATATTAGACATTTGCCATTTCTGTGGCTTTCTTGGCGAACTACAGATAGTTGTCTCATGTCTCATCAATGTTTCCTATCAACGATAAGGATGAGATAGAGATAGAATAATATGACTGGCAAGTTGCAACTTAGTACTTGTTTCAGCCGTTCGGCTGTAGCTTCCCACCTTCATTCTCGATTAGTTAGGAAAACAAACTCATCGAAAATCACCAGTCTGTCTTCAGAACGTTATTGATGTCCTTGTATATCGTCGCTTACATACCCATTTCATAACACAACTTTTTAGCCCGCCCGGGTATGCAAGACTGGCTTGTGAACTCGCAATGTCTGTCCGTCATAACTGTAACAATGCCTGTCATAACTGTAACTTTCGAATGCATTGACATAGGTTGATGATGCTTGGTAAATAACATGTCGTTATGATACCTAAAAACCCAATTGAAAATGACCAAAACCGGACCACTCGATCCTGACCTATGACTGCTTACTTTGTCTTCATCTGAATAGTCGGGAAAATCAACGAACATAATCTACCACTTCTACTTAATAAGTAGATCCCTATTGTGATATTCTTTCACTTGATAGTTAAAATACAACGGGCGGTAATCCCCATAGTAAATTTCGAAAAATCGAAATTGGGTGGAGTGGGTGATTTTGTGACGTAGTTGGG
>JAQFYC010004686.1:0-16416 GCA_034694165.1 Tomocerus mixtus | reverse complement strand
GTGGTCACACTAATTTTCCCAGTGGTCACTAACAATATAACATAGAGAGGTATACAGAACACACACAGTCTCAAACAGTATCGTTAAATAATTTTGTAATTAAAACGATTATCGGGGAATTGAATATCATGTCGTTTGTACTGTGTTTTTAACTGTTACTGTTAAATATGCATTGAAGGCAATGCAATTTTAGGCAGAACATAAATAGAACATTGTTATTCATTTGTTAGGTACTTCCGGATTTGTTTTTGTGCTAGAAACATTGAAGACACAGAGATCTCATCTACATATACGCACTTGGGAATTCAAGTATAAGTACCAAGTATGTTTCAACATGCTTAGAATAATTAGTTTTCGTTCTCACTTACCCTTGACGTATGCCATGTGCACATAAATTAAGCACAATAATAGGTATATCAAATTATAGGAAGGAAGCAGGTATGAGGCACTACTGATAATTACATTGCAACACCCGGCAACATAAATTAGGTTCATACGTTGACAGAATACATACTTACGCTTACACTTACAAATTGTCCATTAGATGCAGAATCTTCGCTATTCCATTTACTTGGATAGATAGTTATAATATAAACACGATGTGACGCTTAAGCACGTCCCTAGCGAGTGATTCTAAGATCTCTGGGAAGAATGTGCGATGAAGTTAAAATTGAAAAGCAAACTAGGAATTCTATTACAAGGCTATCAATACAAAAGCATCATTTTGCTTAGTTAAACATGAAATCGACCTTTACCCGTTTTTTTTGTTCTGTCAGCACAGCACACCAATATTCTGCTAAACTCCATTGTTACCAATAGATAGCTAATACAGCAAATTAAGGTCCCGATCTACATAAAAGCAAACTATGCGAACGGAAAAGTAAAGTAAACATAAAGTGGAGCATAAAGTTAGGTAAACAATAGTCATCCTATATAGGCATCTGTATTTTATTAGTATCGCTATACAGTTACTGTAATAAAAGTATAGGATAATACCTGGCATCATGCACTTTACATTGAACCCATTTTATATAGGTCGGCAGTAGAGGTAGGTAAATAGTAAAGATACTTAGGTAATATATACGAACGTACATAGACACGCGTCAAGGGATTGTTCCTTGAATCAATGACCTACTTGTTTGTTAGTAGCTGTTCGGTTCAGTTCAGGATCCAGTTTGCAGAAGATGTGAATTGGATTCTGTCAGCCGTCGCAAAGGAAATAGGCCTTTCACTCTCATTGTGTTTGTTATGTATCATGCAATGCAAAAAGCTCTCTTTCAGTAACTATACTTTAGGCGTATAAAACGAAGCACCAAAAACTTGGGATATACTTAGCCCCGGTTTAAGTACAGTATAAGCAGAAGTGTATCAGTAGAGATGGTTTAAGTACTAATGCCATGTCAGACTCAGACTGCTTGGGTTTATTACTGCGTTTAGGTTACACCGGTAAACTGAACAAGGATCCAACACAGGACCTAAATTTCCTAGTCTGCTTATTTTAAGTGGCATGAGGGGTAAACCCTTTGGATTCAGGCCAGGTCACCACCCTCTATGGAATATCCAATTATTTAGTTACATTTCGAATGAAATAATAAATACAAGAAATATTCAGAAAAGAAATTTATGGTTTTCGTGTAATTAAAAACAATTGTTACATTTCTTGCTTTAAAAAATAAACGAAAGACCATTAAAATATTTTTCACAATTTACTTCACAGCAGATGGAATTTTCTGTAGGCAAAACTTTTGCTCCAATTTCTTTCTCCAAATAATTTTTATAAGAGCAATTTGACCACAATCTTACGCGTTTTTATGAAAAATAAACTGATCAAACGGATGTCTTTATATATCGACGTAATCAATTTTCTTTAAACCGAACTACCGGTTTTGTTAATGAAAATAGTATAAATGACATATTAGAGACATTTGTTACTAAAATCCCACAAAATCTCACAGTGCCCCACTTTTGGGGTAAATTGAAACGCATGTTTGGCTTTCTTACGTTCACAGCTTTCCGCGTGTCATATGCTTATATTTATAAAATAAGTGGGCGTGGCCAGAACTCAATGGGGTGTGGCCGATTTTGTACAAAAACCTAATACCAGAGTACATTTGACCTCCTCTTACGAATTCTGAAAACAGAATTGAAAAAAATTAACCCGTTCGAAAGTTATAGCATACACTTACCGACACTTAATTAGTAACTGACTGACATCACGAACGAATTGAAGATATATCTATAATAAAAACGCCTTATAAAGTCACGTAAATTCAGCGAGGTACCTAATTTGTTTCTCCGTAAGATTTAATTAGGCACTTCTAATTAGATCCCGCCGAAAATCTAAGGGGCATGGCTAAGCTGAGCAATTTATTAATTGCATATAAATAACAAATTCTGATTATTATGTCCAAAACCTTAAGAAAATTATAATGGACTTAAGTGACCACTTCTGTAAGGTTTTGTCCATATAACTGGTCTATGTTCTGCAGAACATTTTTTCAGGTTTTAACTTAATTCTTTTTAAAGGGCTCAAGCAAAAATTTGACCCCAGGGCCCTAAATACCAAAAATATGTTTCTGTTTTAGGATCCAGAAGATCTAACATCCAATTCAGCAACCTTTCTTCCTTCCTGCCTTCTAGTTTCTACCTGCTTAGGGAATTCCCTTATAAAATAAACAATATGCCTGTTACTTACAACTTACATTACTACAATAATAGAGGAAAGGAGGCTTTTACCGTTTTCTATACATTATAAATTGGAAATGTCAAGTCAGTGTCGTAGTTCCAGTTGTAATTTGTAATAAATATATAGCCCGTCCCTGTGGAAGTTGCACTTTCACTGGACAAAAGGCCTTTCTCTTCTTTATTTCCGAACTGTAAACATTTTAAATGGTGCTCCTTTGGAAATAAGTTTTTTTAATGAGCACAGGAGATATAATAGACACGTCACGTAGTCACTAAACATAGATAGACAGATCTCACGTCCTAACTCACTTTGGCTTTGACTTTGGCTACGGCTACGACTACGACTCTGCAATAAAAGGTAATTCGTAATTCTGAAGCCTTACGCTTAATATTAGCTTTAGCTTATGGAGAAAGAAACTGGAGAGAAATAAAACTCGTAACTCGTCTGTACTTGAACTACTAAAAGCAACATACAATTTTCATGAACTTCTCCAGCAGTTCTTCTCCAGCTTCCATCCATCTCCATTCCATTCCGTTTTACTGTATTATAAATGTCATTCTTTTGCCAAAAGTTTTTTCTTTTCCAATGCTTACTTTTATTCCCATTCTCATGAACATGAACAGTATGCTACAGTTAGAGTATAGCATGGAGTTGAACGTTGAACTTAAAACAAACTAGAATAGTAATTCCAGTCTCCAGTCAGATGACACGTAGACAAAATGTCATAATATCCTTAGGTTATGACGACATTTCCTACCTTAATTCTTTCAATTGCAAAAGTTATAAGCAAATAATATAATGCAATGTAAACTGGGAAAACAATATGGCACTACGATAATAGTACTAAAGCAAAGCAAAAGTTTCCATAAATGATGAAAGTTCCAGGAAGTTTCCTCATAATATAGTTCGTTTAATTTTTAAGCAAATAAATAATACCTGGAAAGGTTCTTGGCACACAAACCAGAATTCTAAATGAAGCTGGAATTTTTTCGTGACAAAATACCCGTGTTTACTATATGTACCGCAGAATTTACAAGGAATTCCGAGTTGTTTGTAAATATTAGCTTAGGGTACATAATTTAGTTATTTTAGGAAAGGTATGCTTTAATATTAAGCTAAGGAGCCTAAATATAGGTACCTACTAGCTAAGAGGAGATTTGTCTTCGTCATATTATATTATTATGTCATGTATGGGAATCTCTAAGGACGAATTGTCAACATTCCTTACGTACTTGTGGACGCGGACTGGAAACTGGAATGACTCTGTGCAAATACAATGGTAGTGGAGTGGAGTAGCTATTCGAGTATCTGGAGAAGCAGCCGTAGTAGTAATACTACACTTCGAGACTACGACGTTAACGCACGAACAGAATAGAAATGTCAAAGGTAGCCACACTACACTACATTTTAGACTACATTGGATGAAATGAGAGATCTCTGCAAGGTGGCCCGATATCCCATCCGCCAATTTGTCATACATTCCCTGCTCCGACGATTTTTGTCCCATAAATGTTCCTTTTCGAGTAAATTGTCCCATAAATGTTCCCTTTCGAGAAAAATTTTTCGAGAAAGTTGTCCCATAAATGTTCCCTTTCGAAAAAATTTTGCCATAAACTTTCCCTTTCGAGATTTTTTTCGAGAAAGTTGTCCCATAAATGTTCTCTTTCGAGAAAGTTGTCCCATAAATGTTCTCTTTCGAGAAAAATGTCCCATAAATGTTCCCTTTCGAGAAAAATGTCCCATAAATGTTCCCTTTCGAGAAAAATGTCCCATAAATGTTTTCTTTGCAGAAAGTTGTCCCAATTTGTGAAAAGTAACTTTTATATAGGATACATTATTTGAAACAAATTGAAAGAAATTGTCATTGTCTCCATTAAGAAACCGATTGGGAAAGCGTCCCCTTTATTCTTTGTTACTGTCTGATCCCCCTAGATCCTTTCTTTCCTAAGTTCGTATGGTACAGACCGGAGTTTCAGAGTTAGCTCTGGCTTCTGTGTGTATAAAGGAGTACAAAATAGAATAGAGTAGAGAATTCCCTTCTTGTATTCTATTCTGTGCTGAACTAAACTAATATACACTGAGTGTCCTGGTCTGGTCCACTTGCGTGATTCCGAAGAATCTGCGACTTATTTTAAGACTTATATTCATTCCTTAAACAACCACTCAGTTAACATTATCAGGCGATCTTCATCCTTTGCCATTTCACTTTCCTCATATGTATACACTCCAGACGTACTTAGAGAACGATCATCCAGAACCAGAGACGAGAGCGTAACTTTATCTTTATCATGTTAGTGTTGCGTCATCAAAATCTTCATTCATTCCTCATCTCTCGTCGAGAAACTTTCACATAGCATACAATCTTCAGCCAGAGGATAGCACAACAGTACATTAACATTATCCTAAGTAAGAGAATATCTCTCGGGAAGAAAGCCCAAATTGCCAATTTTCATTATGTTCACGTTGATACTTTGATACTAAAGTAGTTAGGCACATAGGCAATACTATATACATTTACATTTCCTAATTTCGTCACTCGTTCAAGTAATTATGTGTTTACGGTTTACCATTTACGCTCCATAGCATCGTTAGCTATTAATTGCGATAGCTAAATATACTATTTACTTTAGGGCAATTACTGTATTGCCAACCAAATAACATTCATTTGGTATTACTGTATTTACAAAATGAACGAAGAATATAATATTTGGACTGTGTGCAATGCAATGTATGTGTAATACATTAGTTCACTAGATAAATCTTTAGTGTTCTACTACAGATAATAAGTGAAAGCAACTAATAACAGAGCACACACTTTGGCATCTGGCTACAATAATAAAGAAAGTTAACAAATTTGCACAGTTCTATACTATTGTGTACTATCGTTTGCTAAACTATCGTAATTAAGTAGTTGGAAAATGGTTGGAGTTCCTTCCCTTGGAGCTGGAGCTGGTGCAATAAGAAATGGTGCTCGATTACCTGTAGGGGACATTTCGGACTCTTCCGCATACTTCGAGGATTTTGCCTTATCGGAAATGTAAGTAGTTTAATCTAATTTTTCATTTAGACTTTTGTTTAATCTAATTTAACTGTTCCTGTAGGTAGGGTTCCTATGCTTGGAAATCACAAATAATTAAATACTCAGTAATAGTAGAAGTACTCGTAATTCAGGAACCGCTGGAACCCAATTTTGAAGTTTTCGTTTTTACTTTCTCCATGCATGTAAAAGCAAACAAATATAGTACAAGTGCACATACATAAATAAATCATGCCCAGTGTGGGAAAGAATATTGTTTTCTCTTTTTATATAGGAATACAATTTAAGACTCAAAATACTAATTGTAAGTTCATCATATCTTAGTCCATGGTATAATATAATAAGCTTCACTTGTTTAAGTCCATTTAGCTACTGTATTGAAAAATATAGAGACTAATAAAAATACCAGTGCTTAAGAAATCTTAGCAAAAGAAAGTAGGAGAAAGTCTACATACAAATCGGACTACAATTTGAAATGTACATATTTAACATTTAGTATCAGGAACGGAAGAAAGTTAAGAAGTGATTATCAGTATAGAGGACATCCTGTGTAAAGAGGAAAGAAGGATAAAAATGCAATATTTTTATAAAGAGAAATTAAGAGATAGTTGAATATTATCATTTTTCTGTTATTTGACCGATAATTTATCCGACGTATTTTGTAGTATATTGCAGTAGTACTAAGTAGTATAAGAGAAAAATCCAACAGCAGTCATTATATCACACAGTTATAGTTCAGTTTATTGTATTTGTAATATATTTAACTACCGCAGCTTTTAATATTCCGCACATTAGGGGTTCTCAAATGTAATCTTTCTCCTACTTTCCCCATAATAAAATGTAGTTTCAAATGTAGACTTTCTCCGACTTTCTCCATGTAAAACGCTGTAGTAATTGTGCGTCACACTACTAAAAACACATTGTATTGTACTTTATAGCTATGTTAGTCATGATTTGGTCAATACACATAACGGAGAACTGCCAAATTAGTAATAAGATGCATATTTAGAATGTTGAAGTAGTAGAAGCTGAAAGAACTAATGGAAATAGTAAACTTTTAGCTAAACATACTTATTGTGAACCTACCGATGTACGCATTGCCCTAAAGTACTCGTATTTATTACCTATATTAATTAGAGCTTTTTCATTTATTTCTTTTTCCAGAATAATATTCATTTCAGTGGTTAGTATTGTTCTAACTGCACTCAGTTGTGTCGGCTGCCTTGTATTCCATTGTTGTCCATCATGGATTCCATCAAAAATACGACGTAAGCAAATCAGTCAGGATTTCATTTGTTAAGCCTTGTTTATTTTATAAGGTTTCCATTTTTAATTCATTTTTACTTTTCTTTCACACAACAGGATCGAAAACCAAAGAAAAATACAAAAAACATTGTGCAACACTAACCATTCCGGTAGTTATCGTATCGGATGATACAGGATTTACAGGAATAGTTGATCCACCATTGTACCAAGCAAACTCACTATCAGATGAAAGCAATAAAGATTTTGAGGAACTGACAATCACCATTCCCAATTCTAGCACGACGACAGAAAAGCTCATGTAGTGGAACTTATGGAAAGTGCAGACCAGTGACCAGAATATATTCGGAGTTATCTTAATTCTAAACAAATGCTGTGAAATGTTGATGATGATGCCTATAAGATTCTTTTACCCTCTACCACATAGGGTAATAATGACATTGTGTCAGCATAACTTGGTATAATGGGTACCACGCAGATTTTCTATGAATGTATGTACAATATACTATCTCTAAGAAATAATAGTAATAATTAACTAGTAAATATAACATTGTCTGCTACACCTACTGTGTACTTTAGCCCTAGCTATGCCCAGTTAGGCTTTTACAGTACAAAATAATTTACAAATATCCAGGTAAAGATTGTAAGTTTTTTTAAAAAGAATGTAAGGTATGTAAGTATAAGAAATTGAAATGACAAGACCGTAAAACAGTAAAAAAAATGTTTACCTACGACTTTCCCGAAGTATTATTCCGATAACGCATCTAATATTAAGATATATACTATGTATAATAAAGATTTATCTCCATTTTACATAATAAGATAACTACTAAAATAAGTAGGTACGGAATCTTTGTACCAACATGAAAGCCTGATTATCGTCAAAATAATATTAGTAGTTATTATCATAAACAGTTTTGTACCCGCTGCACTCGCTTTACATTATTTGATTGTGGGAGTCAATGCCCTTAGCCTTAGGCAATACTCAATATTAGGAATCAGTACCCATACTCTACATATACTTGCTAAAAATGTATATAGTTGTATGGCTTAATTATTGTAAAATTCTCAACCTCTAATGCCATTTGGGCAAAACTGAAAAGTACACAATGCTTCAAAAATCAATAAGGCTATTTCAAAATGAAACCCTAATACCTATATTTAGGAACCATTCCCCAAATTAATTTATTCATCTGTTCTCACTGTGCCAAGAAATTGTGTGCATCCCCATAGAAGTACATATTATACAACATTAAAACTTAACTCGACAGAGCAAAAATTACAATTAAACGTTTAGAGTTATGAACGTTATGACTTCTAATTAGTTTTTAAACAAAATATTGAGAAAGAGAGAAGTAGTCTCTGTGAATGGAATTGCCATAAAGAATTAATGGATCTCTCTCGTTTAGTATTTGAAAATTAACGAATATACACTTTAGTACTATGCAACTGTTTACTATGGCATTTTTATTAGCCATTTCTAATTAATGAAACAATGAAACCGAAGATACTGCAATACATACAGATACCTTTGTACTTATAATTACTTATAATTATCCTGTGACAGAAAAATTATCTGATTATACAAATGCTGCGAAATACGACGCAATAGGGATATCCGATAACACAATAGAGTGTTATTACTTCTACAATAATACCATACATTAGTTTAGTAATACAAATGATGGCATTCGTGATCATCGTTCGTGTTCAAGTTCAATACAGAGAAAGTTAACACATAAAGTAATGAACTTACTCTACCTACCTAGATATTACACTATGTGGAAATCGAATTAACAATGCATTTACAAATGAAACCATTAATAAAATGGTAATATCATGTGTAATAGTATTTTGCAGATGAATCAAGTAAATTATTTCCTACAATAATGAATAGGTATGCCAGGTCATATATAAATTGCTTTCATAGCAGCAATACTAAATTAATTTACAATTGGTTTGTAGAGTACGAATATTGTACAAGTACTACTATCAACTGTATAATTTGGTAATTGGCAATCACTTTCTTTCAACTTGATGGTTGTTAGTATTAAATTACAAACAATTAACAAATTTTGTAATTTCTACATTGTACCATAATACAGATACGGAATAAAGCCGATGTTCATGAATAACCATATTTATTATCTGAGTGTAATATTTATTCAGTCTATATTTTATTTTTACATAAGTACACAACTCTGTTGTACACTGTACTCTATGGTACATAACGAATCAAATTAGTTGATTTATACCAAAATGTATAACATATTGCTTTCATAATATGGTTTCTGAAAACGTATAATTCGAAATAAAATATACTTAAGTACTTGAAAGAAACCCTCAATACTCTAATAAAAATGGATCTTTTGCAACATAGCATCAAACAACTGATTAATTTGCACATACGTGATCAATAAGATTTGAAGAGAAAAACACATCTATTAAGATATTTGGTAATATTATACAATTAGTAATTAGTAATTATTATAGTAATCCAAGGATAGTAATAGATAGTATTTGTATATAGATATATGATAGTAATCTATATTATTATTTAGTAAAAATAGTAATTTAGGAAATTAAAAATATGGGCTAATTATGAAAATTAGTTTTGCATACTCTTGTACGATTACACATTCTCGACACCCACGTTGGATTTTGACAGATCTTTAGACAATATCAAGTTTATAGTTGTAGTGCTTCGTAGATGGAACTCCCTCTTCGTTGCGGTTAGCATCTGTCTCTCGACCTGCGGGTTTCGGAGAATCCTGAAATGGTAATAAACGCGGTGATCTCCTTTTGGTGACGAAACTCATAAACATTGTCACTAAAAGTGCATTAACAAGAGCAAATGAAAGGACAAACACAGAGCCTAATAGAATTGTAGAGGCTGTTATTGGGGAAGCGTTCTTCGAGTCCTCTTCCGTAATGAAGCTCCAGATATCCCATTCCTGCAGTTAAAACGTAAAGATTCTCATAAATTCCATGGATAAATATTCACAATTGATACAACAATACATTCATCGTAAATATATTTTTACACTGAAAAACTAAGTTGACTACTGAAAATGGAATTAACTCACAGCTACTATATCCTTAGCTGGTACTGATGTTCCGTTGGTCAATGGGATTGTAAAAATTTGTTCCGGCATTTCTGAATAAATGTACATATAACGAAAATTTTCAGGGCTAAGATACAAATACTATAATTACTGTACAGAATGAGAATACTTTTTTGACAAGAAAGTGAGCAAGTTATGAGAAAAGTAATGAGTTCTTCAGAAATCGTGAGGGTAAATGACAAATGGGCATAAGTATCATAAAATAGTGTCACAAACTAGACACCGAACGCAAACGATTGATGGAAATTCCGTTAATTAAACAAATAGGTACTAGTTCATGCAATGCATATGGAATTATTTTACTTTCTGAGAAAATGCGCAAATGATCTACTAACGGCCAAAATTAACAATCATAGGCAAGTACTAATTAACATTTTCTGTTTACCATTAGTGTACAAAGCACAGAATTCTATGTATATCATATCAGTAGGCAAACCAAACAAGATTATAGTGTATATGTCCTAGGCACAGTGTTCCACTATGCTCATGGGTCGACTTTTGGGCCATTTTTTTCTCTATTTTCCAGAAAAGTTAGCCATGCTATCGGTATACTATTTGTATATTGTAGAGCCATGTATTTAATAGGGAATTTTGTGGTATTTCGAATGATGCACGATATACAAAGTCATTTAATTTGGAAAGACTGTCATAAAAGTGTTTTAAAGTAAACTTGACGGCCTTTGTAATTGCACCTAATAAGGATAACATGTTTTCCTGAAAAAGTTGAAAGAAAATACACAAACTTAACAATAGCATGAGAATGAGAATAGCATTCTCTCCTATAATCTACAAGATAGTGTCGAGTAATATAGTTAGTTAATGACGATGAGTATATATTTATTATGCCTGTTTTAATTACATGCATATTTTGCATATATTATGTGATATCCTATTTAGGACATCGGTAAACACTCGTATTACCATCATCTCAAAATTAAACACAATACGAATATTAAATGTGACCTCTGTACTGCATTGATGCATGCCGTAATATTACTATATATCTACTTACAGTGTCATACATAATATAATGCATTATAAATTGTTTCTTCGAGTAAAAGCGAAATGAATAGGAATTTGTATGCAATGGAGTTCATGAATAATACCAATGCACTATGTATAGTGGCAGTTAGTGTAATACACAATTGTTGTCCGTGTATAAGATATATGTTCAAATATTTAGGTTTTTAAGCTCCTATTTTACAATTTATGACTTTGAATAGGACCAGGATTATTACTAGTTAAGATGAAAATGAATAAGATACTTACTAGGTGAACTACTACTGTAACTATATATAACGTATATTGGCAGATATCAATCAAGTCTTTCGTGTAGGTAATTAATTCTGTTTACAATGGGCATACCTAAATGCACAGATTGCATTTAACTAATTAGCACTAATGATGCATCGGCCTTCACTGTGTTAAGACTTTTCCCAATGTTAAAAATGCATGATACTTACACGTGTTAAATCGCTATTCATTTACACAGTAGTTAACACATTGCCAGATCATTTGAAAGTTATATATGAATTTTAAATATCCTATAGGGCTACTGAGCCATAACGATAAATCTACCAACAACTTTGAAGCCTATACACCAATGAGAGCAATGTACTAGTAAACGCATCCTTATTCCTAACAAGAAAAGGAGGAAAGGAAATTGGAGCATTAAGTTAGTATAGCTATATGTATAATAATTCTGACATGCTTTACTGGGTAAGCTTGGCAGAAGGTTTAAGCTATAGTATGCATTTCTTATTAACAATTTCCTCGGGCAATGTCCGCATAATTTGTATTAAGTGTCATTTCTTCTTCCGTCTATTAATAATTGAATTCTAAACAATTATTTACATTCTGCCTTATGGTGCCAAAAGAAATGATGGAATTAAAACAGTAGGGTACCTTAGGGTACTGTCATGTATTAATTATTGTATAAAAGCTATGCAGTTAAGTTAAGTTCGTAATTTAGTGTTGCTCTCTAAAATGAAATGCAGTTTAATATGCACATTTGCTACTAAATCGTATATCTATCTATCTATTCTACCAATATATGACAATACTATACAGAGATACGAGTGCTCATCTAATGAAGGATAGAAGTCTTATGCAGTAATTGTAAAAGTTGTACTACATATTATATCAGCGTGTAATAGTGCATTTAGTTATCTAAAACTGTATTTACTAGTACTATTACTATTGACCAACAACAATGTATTTAGCTTCATAGTAAGAAAGTAATAAACATGGAAAGCACTCACCATAAATATGCATACTAGCTGCCTTATATACTCAAGAATTAGAACGCAAGCCATTAAACACAGGATTTTGGCCGGGTAAGGATCATTAATTAGTTTAATTAGTAAACCAAATAGAGTTCTTCGTAGTTATAATGAAGTTTGAAGTAGTAAGCTCACCTACACTAGATCTAACTAACTACAACCTTCTAAACTTCTAAACCCATCCTTTAGGCTTGTCTTGAATGAATTAGAGTGGAAATAGCAATTTAGAATCATAAGGAAGCCCCCAAGCAATTGTCCCTAGAAAGTTTGGCGACTACATTTTGTATTTGCTTAAATTTCGTCAGACCAGACCAGACCAGGCCAGGCCAGGAGACTGAAGTGAAAGCCATTGCAAATGCTGTGGCTCTGCCTTGCCAAATCAATGCGAAAATAGTTGCGACATGTCCAATTTTTTATTTCTGTCTATTTTTATACACATGAATCCGACAGATGTAGAATTTACTATGTTATGCAGACGAGTGCACTGAATTTATATCTTTACTACGACTTAGTCTTAGCATTAGTACTGCTAACCAAGTTTCCTGCTGGACTTGGCTAAAGAAAAACTTACTCTCCTCCTAACAACACATTATAAACAGTAGCAAAAACAGTTAAGCTAGCGAAACGAAATTAGATCTTCTGTTTACATCAACAGAGGAGAGTAATTGGAAACTTCATTTAAATATCTGAAATTCCATTTCCAACTGGATAACTACTGTTATAATTATTTGCTAGATAAAAAGCATGGAAGAAGGGAATTTAGAGCCTGCGGGCGAAAGTGGGAATAATATTGAAGTTGAGTGCCCGTACAAAATGGAAAGTTCGGGAGAGTTAGGAAGATATTTAATAGCAGCAAGGGATATTGAGCCAAGAGAAGTTATTATCCAAGAAGAACCTTTTATAACGGGTCCTGGTGATGGCAAAGGAGATGTTCCATTGTGCCTTGGGTGTTGTTCACGATTATCCTTGAAAGATTCACTTTGCAATCTCTGCTCAACGTGCTACTGGCCCATTTGCGGTTCCCAATGTGAAAAGGTGACAGAATTAAATTATCCTGTAAACAAAATCTAATATAACAACACTAATATGGATACCAAAACTTCCTTGACACTTTATAAACACTTACATCACTATATTACGTTGCATTATTCTTTAATACTGATACTTACCCTTACTTACGTCAACCTTTTACCTAAATGTAGATTCTAAGGTTACATGGACCATGAACATTTTATATGGATCCTTGAAATTTGAATCTGCAATGTAATTTAATAACTTGGACTATATTTCTATCCATTTTAAACTGAAGGTTACATGCCATGCAGAAAACGAGTGTGAGGTTTTCTCGCGAAACAGAGTTATCTACCCACCGCCACATAAAAAGCCTATTTTACATAAAAGTATAGTAATTTTACGATGTCTCATGCTGAAAAAGAAAAATCCAACCAAGTGGGCGCAGCTAATGACAATGGAGGATAATTACACAATCAGACAAAATATGCCAAATATCTGTTCTGCTGATAAGAAAATTTTGGAAAATTTCCGAGTTTATTTCAAAAATAAAGATGATTATGATGAAAAGGATGTTGTGAAAATTAGCGGAATTATTGATGTTAATGGACATTCCCTACCACAGAAAATTGGAGGAGTTATTTCAACGTACGAAACGTTTAATAGTGAACAAGTCTCACAATCAGTAGTAGTTACTAGTTAACAAATTAACAGTACCAAATAATTAATTAACATTGTTCATTTATAGTAGAATTGTGCCTATTAACTGATAAATAACAGTGCATTTAGTTTCGCTGGAAAATCAATTAATAATAATGAATCTGACAATAATTAGATTAGACAGAATGATGAATTAACTGCTCTCAATAGGAATGTAACTTTATGTAGTAGTTAGTAATCATTGCAATACAATATGTTTTTATTTTTCCAATTATACTATTCCTTACTTTCGCAAACAATTTCTTTACTTACAATTACCTTATTTTCATCTGCACAATTAATTGTATTTCAATTTCAATTCCCGAATAGAAACTCCTATAAGGACAAATGGCCAACAGAAATAAAATATAATGTAGTACATGATTTACTATTATATAAAAGTCTACTAAACATATTTAGAATTATTAAAAAAAATAACTATAAACCTCTGGAATCCCTGTCCCGGTTCCTAATAGAGTATTCCTTTTACAAAAGTTCTCCCATCCATAGTCTAAAATTAATAAGATTATATGTGCTTGATTTTTGGATTGCACTGTAACAATACTACTACCGTATGGAGAATACTATCCTTTATAAAATTATGTATATTCAACGAATATTATGTATTTTCAGCTCAAAATGTCACATTTACTTCAAAACCAGCCTACTTTCCCATTGTTGTGTGCCGAACGCATCATGGTCTACCGGTTTAACTTCGGATTCCATATCCACCTTAACAATTCGGTCAAATGTTCACATAAAGAAGGGGGAAATGATCTCAGTATCATACAACGATAATGAATTAATATACGGAACATTAAGACGACTTATTCCGATGGAAATTTCTGGACTTTTCATTTGTCGATGTCATAGATGTTTAGATCCAACTGAATTGGGAACAAATCTATCTGCACTCAAATGTCAAAATTGTAAAGAAGGTTATATTCTTCCACTGGATCCAGTAGACTCATTTTCGGATTGGAAATGTCCTAATTGTCTAACGGTTCAAAGTGACTTGGATGTAATGGAGATAATTGATGATGCGGAGGAAGAGGCAGGATTTCCAAAGGACGATTTTTTACTAGTACCTGATGAAAATGTTGATTTTCTTATGGAATTTATCGATAATTACAGTGGAAAGGTTTTACATCCTAATCATTATGTTCTACAAGAAATTAATGTACGAATTGTAACATGCCAGCAAGAAAATTCTTTGGAGAATCTATCACATGAAGAATTGGATGCGTATATCAAGAGATGCCAAGAGCTTCTAAGAATTGCTGATATTCTCAGTCCCGGGTACTGCGAATATAGAGGCAAGTTGATATAATAACCGTAATACTACAGTTAGATTTAATGAATAGGTTAATTTTATAAAAATTAAGATTACGTAAGTTTCTGGAAGGTCACTTTTCTATAATCCATTAATGTATCAAAAATTTCCAACAGGAATCTCTATGCCTTCCGTAATCTTAAAAATAATTACATAATTTATTGTTATTATTTTTTTTTCCCTGTACAGCGTTTCTCTTATTTCATCTTTCCAAAGGATTAATGCTTTCGGGTAAACAAAAACTGGAGTCAAATGCAACTGAGAAATCTTTAGACTGGAATGAAGAGTCAGCCTCCGTGCATTTTCATCTCGTACTTCAAATGCAAAAAGAAGCTATGCTTTATCTTCAAGAAAATTACAAATCTCACAAATGGATTGTGGCCCTGAGAAAAAATATGCAAGAAATCGAGTCACTTTTAAAAAGTCTAGGAGACTACACAAATTGCGTACCAAACATGGTATGATGCAAGTCGCAAATGTAATTTACACATAACAAGCTAAGCATTAATAATATCTGGAGTATACTATTAAAAATCTATTGCTTTCTACATAAATCAATAGGGAAATAAATTATCCCTACACTTAAACTACTGTACATAAAAGAAATATGAGTTTATTGCATTGTTTTTGAAGGAAAATTCTAATACTCATCTTCCATTAAAATAAATATTGTAAATAGCTCACACCGTAGTTACCCACTTCTTAAGAAACATCAGCTGAAAATAAGTCGCATTTATAAATACTTGCACAATTTTGTTTTTTAGTAGCTAAAGCCAATAGTTGTAGGCGTGGCATACAGAAGGAAGAAATTCGTTACACACAGAGTGTACCAAGATAAAATTCAAGGAATAGCATTCTATATTTAGCATTTGCAATTTTTTATTGCACATAAATGTAACATAACGTTTTTAGCCCGCCCGAGTGTGCGAGGCTGGCTTATGTAATCGCAATGTCTGTCCGTGCGTCCGTCCGTGCGTCCG
>JAQFYC010004685.1:0-16417 GCA_034694165.1 Tomocerus mixtus | reverse complement strand
CAGCAGGCAGTATTATTCTGTGTCTTGATTTATTCATAAACTGTGAATGAAATTGTAATGAAAAACCAAAAGAATTGTTTTCTTTCCATTTCTGGTTACAGTTACTTGCTTCTAAGCCAAAATACTTTATAAGACATGAGAATGTTTGTTAGTTTTTAATAAGCATGATATATTCCAGATTCAGATGTATGAAATGTTTATGGTTATTGAAATAGCAGGGGAAGAGGCAATTTAGATCTTTATCTAAAGTACCTCCTACCTACTTTAATATGTAAAAATTCTTGGAGAAAGTAAAATACTGGCAGAAACTGACTGCGCTACCTTTTTAGGGTCGGGTGTCTACATAGAAGCTGGAAAAAATGCTAAACAAAGTAAACACATCCAGCTACTGTAAACTGTAACTGAAAACCCAAGAGATGAAATTTCTCCTTTTCTATATTGTCCAACGTAGAACGTACATAATACTACAAGCTTTACTTTACTTCCTCTAAAATTTCAACATATTCTACAGATTCCAATAACTACTCTTGGTCTTCTCCCTTGAATTACATAAAGGGTGAGTGAGCTTCTGTACTGCAAATGTAACTCTAGCTGCAATATTACATAACACTTACTATACCATACCATACTTACACAATTGTAGAAAACTGTTTAAAGTATAAATCCTTACAGTTATTACTATTACAAATACAACTGCATATATAAATATAGTATTAAATATATATTATATATTTCTTAGCAGATTCAGTTATAAGTTTAGCTCAGATATAGCCCAGTAGTGCTTACCTCTATAATGTAACGTACAGCGCAGTAGTAACTGGTAATGTGTACACATTTAGAGCAGTGGTAGTGGTTTCGTGTTCCCCTCTGGTATACAATGCGTTTTATTGTAAACTTTTCCCTAGGGAATCTTGTGGAAGAACTTGCACTTTCTTCCTTTCAAAATATAACTCTGTATTCTACTGTACAACGGTTGTGTAATGAAAACGTGCTTTTAGAATTTTACAAGAAAAGGATTCGTTATACTCCCTTTCCCATATACTTATAAGAACTTTCTCAAACTACAGAGTTTATAAATATATGTTACATAAGCAGGAGATGGAACTATGGAGAATGCTAAGAAGGAAGTAACTGACTTGACTTGACATATCCATTCCCCGTTGTTTGTGAATAGTGAGTATGTATGCAAGAAGGATATTATTTTCCAAAAGATAAAGTAAACGAGATTCCATTACTCCCTTTGTGTCATATCGCACGTATTCTTTTTGTATAGTAAATATGCTTTATTGCTTGGAGAACAAGGCTAGTAATAAAGTCGGGTCGAGAGGATGAAGGGCGAAGAAGGAAAGAAGGATGATTTTTATTTACCAAGAACTCCTCACGTCTTGTAATCCCAGATTGGGAAGCTAACGCAAATCTTCTGTGGGATGCAATCCAAATAAACCCTCCGATTTCCTTGCATAAATGTCAGCTTGGATGCTACATGGAATCTGTTCAATATCAATTTTACTCAAGCAAAAAGACGTTTTGACATCCAATTGAATATCAATAAAGTGCCTTGTAGCTTAGTATGCGTAGGTATTTGGTATAAACCGAATTGGTGGATATAAATAGCTCAAATTGTTTTGCATCCGTTCTTGGAATTCCAGGATGTAATGATAAGTGCGCAATAAAGTGCGTATGTATGTATACAAAGTATGTACTTATACATTAGATCAAGATATTCGAAATGTTATGTGGCTTGGCTACCTGCTATTTTCTTCCCTACTAGATTTATGAACCTTCACTAAGATTGCGTAGGTACCCGAAGAATTTTCTAAGTATGTATTTATTTTGTCGGTGTAGTGAAGGTAGACTTATACTATGAACAACCTATGGAAATTTTTGTGAGCATGTAACGGTACATATATCATAGGAAAAAATATGGGACCAAGTATTTTGAAAGATGTTAACTCCTATATGAATCTCCCTCTCATAAAAGAAAGAAATGACAGAAAAGGGAGAATAAAGAGAAAATTTAAATACCAACCAACCAACTGTTTCCTTGTACAGATAGTGCACTTACATAAAAATATATTGTTGCCACGAGTATTAAGTGTGGGACGGAGATTCTGTATGACATTCATAAACAGATACCTAATGTATGTACACAGAAGCAAAGATAACGCTCTCACTCTCAAGGACCGTAACTTCGACTTTTTTCTATGTCAGATGTTTCATTTTCCTTATGTTCAAATAAGATAAGTGCAGCCGTAGTAGTAAGTACATAAATATATAAGGTAGCATGCAATGTTTCAAACTTTCAACATTTGCTAACCCTCAAGAAATACAGAATAGATGTGTGTACACATGTACAAGCTACATATTTATATTTTCATACTTTTTGGTAGATTAAACCGAAAGAACCGTGTGTTCAGCTGCAACATTTTCACATGTTTTGTATCTATTTATTTCCTAATACCCTTCATACATGCAAATTTTATTATAGAATAGTATACCTAACTTTTAGTAGCAACTAGGCTAGCAACCTAAACTCTTGCCAATATTTAGGTCCCAAATAAGAGTGAGTAGGATTAGGCATCTAATAAATAGAAAGCAGCAACATTTTAGTTAAAAATAATATATACATAGGTAGACAAATCCACACATTATATTCTTACCGTAGTTGTAGGTAGTTTTTGTTTTTTTCCGTCAATAAGTGTAAGAACATCGCTACGTAGTATGCACGTGTATAATGTGTAATATATTTCTAGGTACCTATAGATATCTGGTTCACTATTTTCATTATTCTACCCGCGCGTAGGTAGTACGTGACACACACAAAAATATAAATATAGGTGCCTACCTAAGTAAACTGGGCTTTAGCCATTCTCCCGTATATATTTGCACTAAAAGTTGCAATGACATGCATAAGTAAATATCTTTCACTTTCTCTTTCTTGAATTGTTCATGATTGGAAGGAATATTTTCTCGGAAGTATCCGACAGCTCTAGAAACTTGAAGTTAGGAAACACTTACTGCGTCTCAGAAAACCAAATGGTAGGTACTTGTATACACATTATACAATAACTGTTACTTCCTTACTTTATTTAGCATACTCATGCCAAGTCTAATACAAAGTATTAGCAGTTATCTTATCTTATTTCAACACTAACTAAATATAACTGAACAAATGAACACAAAGTATTTTCTCGATCAGTGGAGTCAGTCAGTTGAAAATTTTTTCGTTTACTTTTCTGCTTATGTAGCCATGGGCTGACAGATTTTGTATTGTGTTTATTATTGCCCAGGGAGAAGTGGGTAAAACGAGGACCGAAACGGAGCACACGCACCAGAAGTGACTTCTTTATAAGTAGAACTGAATTGGAATGACTAAGATAACGACACCAGAGCCAAAGCCAAAGTCAAGCAGAGCAGATGCAGTTTACGTATTAGAATTGTGACATTTCCCGATAAAGTTCAATCGATATCGGTAGTAGTCGTTGGTAGTAGAAGAAGGTACCTAGTATTTAGTTGTGTGGTAGTGGTGGATCCACTACAAGTATCTGTATTGTATGTAGCATCGTTAGAAGAATAGGAGTAGAGAGATGCCCGGGAACTGAAACTAACTGGGAGGAATACTGAACTGAATAATGTGATGTGATGCACTGATGCACCCACTCTACTATACAAAGTGATGAGCAAGCAATCGGGAATTCTGGGAGCAAAAGCAAAACTCACTGAGGACCGAATCGACTTGGATAGGATTGGATGAACCTTTCTATTCCTACTCTCTCCTCTCTCTAAAGATAAGTTGGATTAAAGCTATTACACGTTGCTAACATATATGTATTATTTACTCTACACTGTACCAAGCTTTATATTAAGTATATATATGTGTGTAGTACATGCTTAGTAGGAGTATGGTTCTATGCTTCTTGTAAATATTCCTCCTGATCCGAATCCGAAAAGTTGAGTGAAGTAGTGAGTGAGTGAGCGAGTGAGTTTCTCCTTCCCTGTTCCTTACCCAACGTATTTTATATTAAAGTTCATATTACACTGTACGAGTACTTCAATATCCTGCCCGCATGCACGTAAAATAAGCTAGGGCCAGGCCAGGACACACTACATACATATAGATATAAATACACCGAACTAAACTACATTGCCCTGCTTAGAATTTATTTGGGAGTACAGAAGCTTGGAAGCAGAAGAGAAGTCAACAAGAATACCTACTCACTTTTAGTAGGCTTTCTCTTAGATTTCGATCTAGTGTTTTCATCGCTATCACCAAAGTCAAACCAAAGCATGCGATATGCATTTATGTACAGTTTTTCCATTCATCTCTCTTTCCCATCGTTTGCTACGTGCTATGTATTAAAAACTTATATACTAAACGAACATACCTAATCCAGAATTCACAAAAGCCCATATTTATGTCATATTCTTACAACTTCTGTACTGACTATGTATATAAATATGCTGTACCTATATTTCACCCTATAAAAATACATACACAATCATAGCGCACTATGTATTATGCAATATAGTACACAAAGGAATCCACCACTACTAGGTAAATATGTATGTACAAGCAACCTACGTATTACTTTGGATTCGGTTAGAACGAAACGCGACGAGCGGTTGCACTGCACTAAAATCCGAATCCATTCCCAAAACTGCGCAATGCAACGGAGCAGTGCATCGCATAATTAACATGATGAAATGTACTTTAGTGTGCACTATTGCAGTAAATTGTATTTGTAAACACGACCACAACAACATAGAGCACTTTTTCTTTATACACTAAGCCCTTCACACATGTATGTACATAAATAAATTCTACTGCATTTAATCTAATCCTTGCCTTGGCCTGCCAGCAAGTGCATAAAATGAGTATATTTATTGCCCTATGCATTTCTTGTGCTATTTACCGTGCTTAAGATACTTCCGTTACAATAAATAGAGAAAGCACTATAAGTACTTATTGTGAATGACAAATACAGTAGTTGTGTATACAAAAAAAGACAGGAAAATTATATTATGCTACTAAAGAGCAGTCTTTTTAGCTATTATTAAGTTGACAACAAATATTTCAATAGCTTTAGTTGTTATACCGGAACAAACATTGTCCTGAGACATTCTCATTTAGGAGAGAATCCATTGGAAAAGAGAAATATTAAATGACACAATACATTTTGATCATTACTTAAAATTTATGCAGTATATGTAGTTACAGAAAGAATAAAACTAAGGACTTTCACCAAATAAGTACACACTATGTTGAAAAGGCATTTCAACGTGGCTTATTGTGCAAGCTTGCATAATAATTAAAAATGGGCAGTAAAGTCTTAAGTCAACCAAACCAGTCGAGCCCGTCTCTATATAAATTATGCAAATGACTCCCATTTTTACCACAGAAGCTTATCTACTTATACGAAATAATGCAATTTATAGATGTACGATAGGCATATAAGAATATTAAAAGCTCTAAAGGGGAGAAATGAAAGTAATTTAAATGCAAGACGAATGTTCTTCAAGAGTCTTTGTCTCTTCTTGGGGATGGACTTAACCAAGAACAAAGTCATGAGATGTGCTCGCTCAAAGAAAAAGTTGACTTGAAACTGCATCCCATATGCAAACTAAATAGTAGCTGTTAATGGTAACCCTTTCGCTTTACTTTTATCCCTGTCTTCTCCTTTGACTCTGCTTCCGTACAGTATTCAAGTTTTCAAACCTTTGAAATTTATGGCTAATGTTATATGTACACCGTGTAATAAGGTTCCAAATTCTAGGGAGGCAGTAAAACACAAGGAAAAGTTGTGTTGTACTCTGGTGCTTGTGCTGCCTCGTCTAGAATGGGGAGCAATATGCTACATGTACTTACACATAATGGTTATAAGCATGTTTAGCGTTAGTATCGGAGTAAAGCTTTTAGTACACAACACAGACTTTTCTACGGCCATGAACAACATCAACGAAAACGAAAAGAGATATAATACAGGCCAAAGAATTGAGCATACAATTTAAGCTCCCTCACTCTCCTTATGACATGGCATGATATACATACAGGAGGGACTCAATCTACCATGTGAAGCTGAAAAGTAAAACTAACATAAAGCAATTTAGAGAGCCCGACCGATCTGAATTCTTGTTCTTCAACTAATTCAGTCGTCTGCTGGCTAAATATCCCAAATAAAACAAAAATATCACAAATATTTATGTAAGTAACACTTCAGGTTCATTTTGATATGAATGCATGTAACATAATATTTGGGTTGAGAAGAAATGCAAAAACTACCAACGATGTCGCAGGTCCATCTACAATTTTCATTTACAATTTATTAATGTTTTATCGATATCATGTTATTTTTGACTTTCGGGTCTGACTACATTATTTAACGAATTTAAAATTTGCCATTGTCCAAAAGAATTTTACTGTTACTTTTATTCATTATTTTACGGTGCCTATAAAGATAACAATGCCAATATAGTAATAATGAACTTCAAATTATGCTCGTTGGGCTTTTGTTTCTAAATTAAGTTAAAAATTAAGTGTTTTTAAATAGGGAATTTGGGAAACGTGCAGGACAGGACGTTGCTTACACTATGGTCATAAGCCCCCCGTTCTGGCTTAAAGTTACTCCCACTCTTCCTGAACCTACGTCCTGAACTTATGTAACTACTATGCATATTGCCCTATTCAGTACTCTACCCGTGTTCAGGAAATATTTAAATCTTCTCGTGTAGAGTCAGTCGAGTGTCTCCACTCCACCAGAACCATCATTATTCAATACATCATAAATATGTACCATACCAAAATATATGCATCTTGCAAGGTATTATTATATACATTTAGTTTTACATAGCTTGAAGTCTGCAGTCTGAGTCTGCATACTTTCTACGAACTATTACATAATACTTAGGTAAAGTATAGCATAAAAGTATATAGTGGCATTAGCAAACTGGGGAAAGATGCACGCACTTATTTATCCAACACTCTCAGGGTATATTACGTTTGTGTTTAACATTCCACCCTCTACACAGAACCTACACACGGTGCGTGTGAGAAATAAAGTAAAATGCTACTTCTTTCACTTAAGTCAGATGTCCAATGATAAATGCCGTTTTAGGTACCTTACTTAATACTTGCATTGATGCCTGCCGTGGTACAATACCCTCACTCATAACATTATACGACATTTTGTTTGTTCTTCGTCTATTTATTTACTTTCTTATACAATGTCATGCAAAATTCACAAGGAATGATTCAATCTTACTCCTGGTAGCATCATTTTATAGGTTAAAGCTTGCGTTCACATAATAGCCTTTTAATATTAAGCTGTTCTATAGGCATATGTAGGTAATAGACTTTTGTGAATGCTCCTACAGTACTTACAGTCACAGTCAGTTACATAAAATCCATAGCAAGGAATAAACGTACGAAATAAAATATACAAACGTGTACTGACGATGAGATTAGAGATACGAGAAAATGGCATTGTCACATGTTCCGTTTGTTATTCTAAGCCCAAGCAAAGAGAAGGCATTGAAATAAAACTCTGCGTATAAAAATCTACTGTGGAAATGTATAAATTGCTTAAGGGATCATATATTATTCCTGAAGCTGCGAATATCCAACTTGAACTTTATAAGATGGTACGATGGCAAGAAACAATGTAATTTGTGCCAAGTAAAATGGAAAGGCAACCGAGTTTAACTAATGATAAGTAAGAGGAGTGAAGATACTTTGAACTGTATAGATATAGTCACAAAAGTGTTTATAAGTCGATACATCAGTTGATACGTTGATAGTAAGTCTGTATCGTAAACCTGCGTGTGAGATTCAACAGTATTTAAGTATTTATATTCTGGCATGAACCGTAGAAACTCTTATTTAAATAAATACTAGTGCCAATATAGTACATATATTGTGAAAGATTTGTAAATATAGTACAGCACATTGTGCCAATACACAATGCACTAGGGAAAGATCTGTATAGAAGTTCAGTTGATGCTGATAAGATATATATATATATGGTACGGTACACAAAAAACTTTAATCTCAGGTCCAGCAACAATACTCTTTAAATGAAACCAAAATGAACAACTTTATGGACATTGGGCAGGATCGTAAAGTTTTTACTCTTCTTCTTTTGTTCTTTTTAGTCTTTCTAAAATGTGCTGTTTGATCTTGGACACCCCGATAGTAAGAGACTCTTTTCTTTTCCATGCAGCTGCATTTCGATTAATGTCTATGTCAAAGTATTATATCAGAAAGATCATAAAGTTCAGTTACATCCGGTCTGACTGAACATTTATCTTCACAAGAAAAAGTTATAGCTTCCTATGATGATGGCTTTTGATCTAAAGCCACGTTAACATAATTTATTGCCAAAATGATATTCTGCATTTCAGAGTAGAACATTTAAATTATAGATACCTATGTCGACATTATAGATCATATTATAGATTTACATAGTATCCGTACACAATGCTTCAGTATAATTGTATGTTGTAATTAATATGTACCATCTTCTAATTACACCCAAATAAATTAACTTAGATATTGCTCAGCAAATTGGGATATGGAATGTTGAAATGGAAATCTAATGACAATTTTTCAAACAAAATACACGAAGTACAATTTTCACTCAATCGCTGCGAGAGGGCAAATGTTATTGCCACTATAAAGAAGTGCCTTAAAAGATTGGATTAAGCAACCCAAAAAATCCTTACATAACGAGTATTGTGTGTATGTGGGGTAGTTGCTTTAGTATATCTATCAAATGAGAAACTGGCAAGCAAGTGCAGATGCTTGATGCTTCCCCTATAAATCAATAATGCAACCTAGAGGAACATGATGGCTTCGTGTCAGCGTCTCCTAAAAGATTGATTATTTTGTCAAGATGCGTCCTTTTGGTTGAATTTGTGTATAAAGAGCAGTCCCTGAACGTGAATTATAAATGCATTTTACTATGTCCAGCTATGTCCAGCCAATATCTGTATTATATACAATTGCTAATGCGTTTTGCTTACTCCATAACTATTCTTGCACACCTTACATTTGACGTTTAGTTAGCAAGATTTTAAGATTTTCAAACTAAGTATTAAATCCGACAATTCCAGAAAATTTACCTACAATCAATATACAAATTGTAGCAATTTAAGCATTGTATAGGTTACTTTGGTTTATATGGGTATTTGCATATACAGATAATGCACTTTAAATAATATTTCTTTACTTTTCATGCTGTACTTACACCTAAATGTAAAATTTTCATGCAAAATGCTGCATACCCACGTATATGTATTATGTCCTAGCCCTAATTGCCATCCGTAATTGCAATGTAAGTGGATATTTCCATATTCTATTGCGTTGTGGTCCTTAGAAGTAATGTGTAACCACATTCATGCAAGAACACCCTTTTGGCAAAGAGTCTTGCTGGATGAAGACTATTATTACTTAATAGCTTTTCACACTTGGAACAGTTCAGGCTTCATGAACTTCACTCGAAATATACTAATAAGTACATGACGAGATATATGTAATGTAACCCATCTTGCTTCATATCATATGGGTACAATCTTCTCCTGTTGTATTTAACGTCTACCTAAAAGCTTGGTTTGTATTGTTTGGGTTCTAGTTGCATAGTGCACTTACGATTAGCGTTGGATATCACGTACAAAGAGACGAGGTTCAGGATCTGAGTTGAGTTTTATGAAAACAATAATTATGAAATGTGCTTTCAGCCTACAGTCGTTACATTCCCATCATATTCCATTTATCTCATTCTGTGCTCAGCAAAATTGCATCTAATTTTCTTTAGCTATTGTTTCAACTCAAAATGATGCGGCGATATCTGCTAAAAGCGAAGGTGTTGCGAGTCAATTCCGTATGCAGGAGAATTTTACATTTTTCACGTGCTTGCTAGAAAATGGCAATTATATACATCCGTTACCCTGCCGAGTAAAACATGCTATATATTTATATCCAGAATACTAATGCATAGAGTCTCTATAGAGGTTTATTCATACTTGCACCTAAAATGGCTACAATAATATGTCTTGTATACTACATACAAGTTACAAATCGCAACACAGAGATACTATCTCAATAAAATATAGCCATTGTACGTATATTGCCATAATAAACTCGTTCCTTTCCATAATGAAATGGACAAAGCACTCCAAATATAGTAAATTTGGACATATCTGTACACTTTAAGAGATCAAAATAGTTCCCATTTTGAAAAATTAACCATTACTGTTACTACCTAGGAATTTGTGGTTTGGACATTATGAGTAAAATATTATGTTTGTAGTTTGTAAGGAGTAGAAGAATGCATTTCCATTAAATCAAATGCAGTTCCCAGAAATAATAGCTCGAGTCTCACTGTGTGCTTGACTTTTATGGAATGACAAAGGAGAATCGTTAGCACAGACAATAACTAAAATTAATACTATGGCTCACTTCTGAAAGCAGTATCTTTAATATGTATGAATGCAACTACAAGGAGATACTTTACGAAAGGAAGACACATGGGCACCAGCAAAATAGTTTTTGAGGCTTACAATACTTTATAGTATTTTGCTTCCAGGCCAGAGCCAAATGTGGTCTGGTGTATTTGTCATGGAATACGAAATACTACAGAAGTTCTACACGAAATGTGAATTGTTTTCCCCTCTTCTATTGTACATAAAACAAAACTACACAGCCCTACTACTTACTTATATATAGTTACACTAGGTATACAAAGTATACACTAACGATACACAGAGAAGCAGTTTGACCTTCCCAAGAAAATCCATATTTTGTATGTTGATACAAGTCATTCTCGCACAGTCACTCAGAATGTACATTTTGGACACAAATAGAATTCAGAAACATTTTTGTACTTTGTTGTTAGTTATTATTACTATCTTCTATACAAAATACAGATAATTCATAAAGCATACATCGGTATATATGTATAGTATATAACTTTATTTTGGAAACCTAAAGACAACCATGTAAAAGAGTTATTTATACAGAAGATTTAAAATGATGGATTGGCTGGATACAAAGTTTTTCTATCAGAAAATACATTTCAACCCTTTCTCTAGCTATCTGCAGCTTTTCACGAGTAGCTGAACTAATGTTGAACAACTCAGAACCAGAATTCTCATTGCTATAACGTATGATACTTATATAGAAATGCATCCTATCTGTGAATGGCACTCGGAAATATTACTAATGAACGTTTATAGAAACTCTCTTACTCTCATGGGGAACTAATGGGTAAGACCACACCAAATATATCCAATTCACCAAATGAAAGATCACCTTTAACATAACAATTTCTCATAAACTCATCACAGATCTCATCACACTATCCTATCCATTATAGTTCAACTCTAGCTACTTTACTATATGTATTATTGGAGAAAGTCACGCGAGACAAATTTCAATGTTCCGTCTGCCATAAATTGTAATTTATTCATTCTATTTACGAATGGTTAACACATACCCTACTACTGTACAAAATATCTACTGAACATATGCATGTAGTAGTAAAGTTATAAGGTGCCTTTACTTACAATTAGTTATGTAAATACTAACAACAAGTGTACTATGAAGAACATCCTCTATTCCGTACATACAGTTTTTATACAGAAAATATGACATTAGCTTTTCCATTTCCTTTTATGTAATTTCAATTCATTCTAAACCCATAAATGCACTTAAAGTTAACTAGCCAAAATATTTAAGAGTTACGACAGAGAACAAACTAAGTATAGCCATTAGTTTTATGTAGAGGAAGCTATAGTACACTTATACACAGTGCGTCAGTATTGCCATAAAGCTTTAGACATTAACATTCACAATTCAGGGTCACGTCACAGTACGTAACGTGTAGCATCCCATTGCCAGTAGGATAGGATGCAAATGCTAGTTAACTACTTTACTAAATGTTTGTACTGTATTATTTTCTCATTAGCTATTTAAGTAGTTAGCTATACTACTGTACAATATGCACGACATACTCAAATGCCTGTCCATATCTCAAACACAGCGTGATGAACAATGACAATCAGTATCCCACAGCTTTGGCTGGCTTATGTCTCAGTTGCGCACATTTTTAGAGTTTTTGTTTATATAAATGTCGCCTTTAATATCATTATATTCCCTAAGGTCTGGCTTGGACTGGCAGTGCCATACTCAATCTCCGGGGCTTTCCCTTCCGTTTCTTCTCCGCTCAACTTAATTTTGTATTATTTCAGGATCCCGTCGTATTGTAGTATATGAATTACAAAAGTTCCAAAGCCTCAACCAAAACCAGCTTAAGAAGAGTGGACTGGAAATGAGTAAGAGTGAGCAACGCACAATAATTCGGTCCGCAGCCTAAAAGCCATAACGATATTTATTTTCATTGCCGTTCCTTCTCATGCTCCTTTCTGTTTCAGATGACATGATATATAAACTAAACTTTATCCTGCTACTGTGCTCTAGTATTATATACAGTAGTACTTGATATAATACTATAATAATATTCTTCTATTGGTATGTACTACCTAATATAAGTACTTTCCCTTCCTTCTGAGTTTCAGTTATTGATATTGATATAGTGAGTTAGTGAGCACGCGACTATGGAAAGTTTCCCCTAAGTTAGAATTGAAATTGCCAGTCTATGCCTTTCTATCCGAATTCGAAGTTTTTCTATACTTAGGAGTTCCGCTTAATAAATACGAAATACGAAGCAATTTCCTTTGCCATATAATGCAGTTATTAGGGAAAAGAAAGTGAAAACGGTAGTTAAACAATAATCAATTCACGGCGAAACAAATAGACAATTATATCCGCATCCGTTTCCATTATTTTCTGGACGCACAAAACTATGCAAAGTTTGTACAGTGTGGGTAGTGTATAGTGTATAGGTACAGTTTACAGTACACAAACGCTTTATATTGTATGTAGTGTATAAAACATTTACTTATGTAAATAATATGCATTAATATTAGTTTGCTTAGGAATCTACGGAATTTGGACTGGGAAAGGTATACCTTTCCCAATCTTGTGTGAAGGAAGTATGGGTATACCCAACTATACTTCCTTCACACAAGATTGTTTCTTTCTGTATTATTCAAGGTTTCAATATTTAACGTAATCTAACTATCATAGTTTACTAAATACTAGTAAATATCTGTACCTTACGCACTTATGTATTCTTGGCTAGAGTTCCGGAATCTGGGTATTTAAATGTCCAGTTTGTTAAAATTGTGTAGCCATAATTTAATCGATGAATGCATTATAAAATATTTACAAAGTAACATTAGCTTACCGGTTGCGGTGACCTAATTTTGTTAAGGAGCTTTGCTGCGGTTTAGCCTTTTGTGGTATTAAAGATTTTCTTTGGGCGAGTATGGGCTTAATCAGGATAAATCACTTATCCTAATAAGCTACCGGTAAATCCAGTAAAGACTAATTATAATATTCTTACTATAATAGTACTTGACGAAGCACAGCACTTATATGTTGCCTGCACGTAACATTATCCTTAAGACAAGTCGAATGGAGAAGCTTGGTTAGTGTCAGAGAAAAGAGCAACCATGTGTGACAGTGACAGTACGCTGCGACACTGGAAATGTAAAGAAAAATCAGACCAAATGTAGTGATGTCTGTGTGTCGGTTGTAGAATGTATGTTGTGTTCTGAGAGCTGGTCTGGCCTTCGGACGGTTCACTTTTTCACATTCAGTTGACTTGAGAACCGACAGTGAAGTAGGAAACGTGCGCCGAAAGTAAAATCAAGTGAACGGGACGATGACAATATGTTTCACAACGCTAAAATTCTTAGCTGTGTATGTCGACAACATGACACGCACATGCAAGCGGTAAAAAATCTACCTTGTCTCATGTAGAAAAAGAAAATAAAAGTTCCGTAGTATTTTTACAGCTATTTTTATAGTGTATTGTTATTGGAGAAAGTACTAAAGTCAATAAACTAATAAGTGAAAGTCCTTAATCAATACTTTCCCCTTGAGAGTCAATAATATTATTGTCTGAATTTGAAAATCCTTATAAACACTTTTATAATGTACTTAGTAGCAACTTATTTCAATTAAGTGTCTCTACCTTAGTGGCTATCGGTAAAAGACTGATATATATACAAGAAATGAAGGAATGATTAAAGTAGTAATATTATGTAGGAAAGTTTGCCAATTATTTTATAATTGTGTAGAGTTTTTGGTGAAAGTAATGATCTGATTCGTATCTTTCTTAACGTTATTCGAAGAAATGCATCCTTCACCTGATTACGCAGCACAGTATCTTCAGTAGTGTACTCGAATTCGTACTGACTCAGCAACCAGATGATAAAACACGTCTTTCCGATAGGGAATGGGGGAAAAGAGTAGCAGTTCTTTCTCAATATGCCTTCCACTAGAACTATTTCTCGATGAATAGGATGCAGGAAGGTACATACACATTCACTACATACTTAACTTGGTACATACACGAGGACTCGGGAAGTTGGACTTGGAAGTTGGAATTGGAACTAACGCTGCACAAAGATGTATTACAGATACACACAGCTCTCCTTTTCCCTTGGCTGTGGTCTGGTCTGGAAGTAAAGTACGTAGTAAGTTGAATTCTGTTCGGCTCTCATTCGGAATTTTCAGTTCTCTATGTGGTTCCTTTACTAAAGGAAGAACGCGCAGGCTAAACTCAACCAGCTTTACTACCTACTACATACACATACTACTTCAGTACAGAATACTCTATTTAAGCTAAAAGTATAAAAGCATAGCTGCACTACTTAGCTGAAAGTTTATATAAGCAAGAGTTTAGTGCCTACGAGCGTGAGTGCATGGGTACTCCAAGCTTTACATCACAACGAACCGACCAGAACCTTTCCCTTATGTATATATACAGATAGTTATATTATATTGTCCCTTTAACTTTCCGTGAGCTACATTCATAAAACGGATACTGTTGTGAGCATTTGGCTTTGGCTGGTTCTGGTTCTGGACTTCTGAGCCCACGTAGCTGAATGAAACCTGATTTGAGATGAAAAGGAATTCAATGAAAGTGAAACTTTAAAGAGATGAGATATGAACATTCTCGAGAAGAAAGACTTTTAAAATAGTTTACCTAAAATATGCTCTAAGCAGACCAAATTAACAATGAACTACGTAGCAGATACAAAACAAAACTTTCTCCCTTTACTTGTAAGCAAAATACAATAATATCAACACAGTACCTACATACCAAGTTAATTGCTGAATGTGTTACACCACAACACAAGCACAAACATAGATGAGAAAGCAGAATAAAATGTGTACTGGCTCCCTCTGCTTATGGTATATGTATTTATCGAACTTGTGCTCATTAAAATAGGCAGAATCACCTTATCTTTTGCTAATTGTCCCTTAAAACGGTATCCAGATGCACTAAAGAAATTTTGCACGTACTACAGTAGGCGTATACGCTCCTAGTTTTCTTCCCAAGTTACCGATGTAATAAGAATTGTGTAGGTACTCGTATGTAATTAGTATGTATGCAAAAGGAATGTACATATAATATATAATCGTCCCTTTTAGGCTGCAATTGGTAATTTAAAACACTACAAAGGTGATCGGTAGTCCTGTCCCGACTCCTGACTGTCACTTGAGTCCTCTGAACATCTGAACTGAAGTCTCAAAAGGAAAGATTGAGTGAAAAACACAGAAGTGAAAGGCTGAGAAAAGTGAAAACTCTGGGAAAAGAACCATACCACATCATACCAGCTACGTTACAGGAACGAGCCTGCACAGTCGCATTGCACATTGCACCGGTCGAGTCTAATCTTATCTGAAGTGGTAGTTCTCCTCTAAGTGTGAAAGTGATTTGGTTTGTTTACTTCCGGCTGTTTACGCTTTTACCATTTCAGTCTCAAGTCTCAAATTGTTCTTTGCCAATTTCTTTGTACACTGGATATTTAAATAACTATGGATCATAACAATTACACTAATTTTCCATACAATCACAATAATTCTTCGACTAGCAGGAGACAAATTCAAGATTCGAATTTTTCCAACTACCCTCCAGGAAATCGCAGTACCAGCCATCCCCAAAATGTTAACTACGGTTCAAGTTATCATTTTGTTTTTGGTACACCTGGTGCTTACAATGTCAATTTTGATGGAGTTCGTAGTAATCCTGCTTCAGCTCACCATCCACCTCCGACAACTCCCGGACAAAATTATGTGCCACCAAGATCAACGCCAGCTGGAGCTTCTGGACCTGGAGGATCCTTTTATAATGGCTCAGGATATAATCAACAAGGATTCGGCAGTGGTTCATCTGCCTTTCGCGTTCCACATGCTACAAATCCAACTCAAACTCCGAATCCTGGGTAAGTTTCATGTGCAAATAATTATGGCTTTAAGATTCAGTTTTTCTATGTCTGTACTTCTGTA